>JAOVVH010000023.1:8358445-8370727 GCA_028566435.1 Scorpiodoras heckelii
ATTGTTGAAACTGTTACATAAAAGCAATATCACATATTGCTTAAGTAACAAAAATAAAAGTGCCTCTTTATAAAAAACAAAAATAGTGCAATTAAACCTGCTGCCTTTTAAATTCTAAGGAAAGTGCCTTTTCCAGAAACAGTGTGTGGACCAACTATGCTACTCTCAGTAGCTCGCTTTAAAATAAGTGATGAAACAGGCGACAGACCTGCTTTTTTTTGCCTGCTTGGAGTTAGCAGAGAATTTGGTGAGCCCTCGCATTTGTGGTGTTCCCAAAGTGCTTAATTTTCATTTTGCAAACCCTGCACACTGCGAAACTCATGTCAAACTCGGTCTTCCCGGGCATTCGGTAAAAACCAAAATGAATCCAGATCTTTGTCTTCAGCGAAGACGGGGCCGGTTGAATCTTACTTCCGTCTTTGTTTTGGTGCTTTCCGCGCATGTGTACGTTCCAGAACCGGCTGCGTGGTGATGTCAGGACGTCCTGTGTATTTACAAAGTGGAGGCGACAACCAGCAGATTTGTTTTATTTATTTATTTTTTTTAATCGATTCTGGGACATTTTAAAGTGATTCTGAATCGTAGTAAATGATTGCATGTTCTTGTTAAAAGATGAGCTGCAGCATTCTGGACCAACAGTCAAGTCAGGATGAGACAAAAGCATGTATAACCCTTTCAGAATCATTAAATGAAAATAAAAATAAAAATAAAAGCATCAATTGGAAAAAAGCCAGATTTAGTCACTGAGTTGATCTGTTTGTCCAATTCAAAACCACTGTCCATGATCACACCCAGATTTATTTTACCATATGGATCCAGGGAACATTGGTCCATATGAGGGGCATCACAAGCAGCAGTGGGTCCAAATCTCAGCACTTCAGTTTAATTCTCATTAACATTCACAAAGTAAAATGAAAAGCTGAATTAAAAGATACCTATTAAATGTTTTTTTAAAGATTCAAAGCACCTCATGGACATGGATTGTACTCACTCACTCACTCACTCACTCACTCACTCATGTTTACCAAGATTTTCCACAAGGGGGAGCTACAGGTAACGTCCACTGGCAAACAAAAAAACAACAACAACAACAAAAAAAACCCCAAACAACACAGTAAAAAAATGACATATGTGGTACTACTTTATGGTGCTTCACATCAATAACACTTTGTGTCCTTGTTTTTAAATCACATGTTGGACCACAAAGTGTGATCCACTTGTCCAAACTTGACCAGACTTGAGTTAATTTCTAAAAGATTTAGGGGCCAGTGTACCTAATTATTCTCCCTGAGGTTAGCCACAGAGTGCAGAGTTATATACATGAATCAAATATCATTGCTCCAGCACCTGAAACACTTAGTAAATGTATCAGTGTTAACTCCAGCAGTGTTAAAGTCCCTCTTATAGGATAGTGGTGTCAGGGAAACGCTATAACACTATGGGCGTCACTGTGGAATCACAGTATTGTATAAGTTTCCTCGAGTGTCTTTTGTATAGTTCTTTAAGACTAATAAAAAAAAACCCTGTTGTTGCGTTCTTACCGAGAACACAAACCAAAGACCCCTTTAGATTGCTAGAAAGCACATTTTCTTTTATACGTGAAAGCCGTTAGTATTCATTTTACTCAAGATGATATTTGAATGATATATGGGAGTTTGTCTGATCTGAGTGTATATCATATAACATAGTGGCAGTTACCCTCCACACTCACAGCTCTGTTTAAGCAGAGAAAGAAAAGAGAAAGAGAAAACGCTTTCATGAGAGAAAACGAGACTGAGAGAGAAAAACAAACTCAAAGGCTAGGTGCAGGCAGATCGACGTTGTCTTACGAAACACTCGTTCCTTTCGCGGGCCTTGTTTCTGCGTACTGTCTTTCCTGGGTACAGCAGCATGCTGGCGCTGGCACTCTTTCTTTCTCACCCCCACCTTATACCCACATCCTGTCTCAACGCCCACTGCTGCCCAGCTGCCGTAGGGAGGGGGACAAGGGGAAGTTAACGATGCAGAGAGGTGCAAACACACACCTGTTGTAACACAGTGTTACTTGTATCATCAGTCAGTCCAGCGTCATGTCCCTGCACGCACACATACTTATTGGATTAACATCCTAGTCAGACCCTGGGATTAAGCCAGATGTTAAGTCGATATTAAGCCCAAAGATTTCAAGGTTCAATCTGCATATTCTCTGATTTTATGATTTTTTAGTAATAAAGTATTCCTCACTAAAGGTCAAAGGTATTGGTGTAAAACCAAATCTTCATAATCATGCTATATTTATATACCAAATAAAAAGAATTAAATTAATTAAATCAAATCTTAACCTTGAAATGTAAAGCGTAGCGTAAATAATTACAACTACCTCAAACACAGAATCCTAATAGAAAATCTTACCTCAACCATTATTCACTTATAGCTGTAACTAAATCATACACAAATATTTTCTGGCAAGAAATGTTGTCATCATAGCCGTATAAATGATAAGCCTATAAAGGCTTCAATGTATAAGCTAATTGGGATTTTGATTTTTTTTTTTTTGCGACACTGCTGCAAACCAACTATAATTACAAGCCCTGTGAATGAACTAAGTATTAAGCATTTCGTGTTTTCATGATTTAGTCTGTATTCATTTTCTCAGTAAATACTCGCTGAGGAAAATAAAACTCGGTGCTTAATACTTTACGGAGCGTATGCGTCAGGGGAATTTGGCAGAAGATGTGAATGAAAAGCAGGAAAAGCAGCATGCGGTTAGAGAGATTCTAACCTTCATTCACACCAAACCTGGTCTCATGTCTACTGCATCTCCACTTCTCTATTTTAAGCCTCAAACCTCTTTCCTGCCCCAGCATCCAACCCCCGCGTCCACACACACATCCTAACGGCTGTGATGTGGAAGGAAGCTCTGCTCTTGCCAGCGCTATCACACATTCTCAAGCATCCATGACCACAGAGTGTTTTTAGAGTGCACACACACACACACACACACACACACACACACACACACACACATACACACACACCACCACCACCAGCTTACTGTCTATGCCAAAATATCAAGGAATAGGTACAGTCTGTTCACTGAGATTTTTCCATTAATAATGAAATACACTATTCAGGTGAATTCTTCTGCTTTGTTGTATTGATTATTATACTTTAGTACTAAATAAATAAAGTGGTTTTGCTTCTCAATTTAGTGGACAAACACAGTTCCAAGGCTTGCTTGGTGTGCTGTTAAAAAGACACAATAGTGTAATAACCCGGAGGGCTAACATCTTCAATCCAGTCGAACACGAGCGAGAACTGAAATAGTTCTGTTAACCTTAAGATGTTGCTCTAAAGGTATAGTTTGCTCAAAATGCTAAGATGGCTACACTGAATGGAAGCCAGGAAGTGTGAAGTGTTAGTTTTTGATGAACGTGATGTTCTGCAGGATGTTGAAGGTAATTCCTGAGGAGTGACCCAAACAACCATCTCCACCACCACCAGCTCTTCCATCCCACTGCCATGCCTATGACAACTGGCAAACCTAATTTCTTCAGTCCATCATTCGCGTATACTCCAGTCTCCGTCCGTACACTTGACCCTACCCTCTCCAGCTCCGTCCTCATCAGTTCAGCAAAGAGCAGGACAGAGCAGGACAATGCTACATACAGAGCAACCCTCCCCACCGTCACTGTACCAGCCAATGAGACGGGTTTCAACTCCACGCAGCTTCCCATGGCATCGGTGGACGGAGCTGGTATGAGCATGGTCCTCATGCCCTTTGGTATAATCAGTATCATTGGGGTGGCTGTTGTCATGGTGAGGATTTTATATTTCTGTTTGGATTCTCGTAGTCGAGTCGAGTTTTTTCTGTAACTGCCAAAATGTATGAATGTTCCTTAACGCTCTAGTTAAGACTACTTCTAGTACTTTAATTAAAAAAAAGCATTTAATTAAGACAGCAATGCATACATTATATGTAACCTAGTATAGTCAGTTCATAGTCAGAAGTATGTCTGAATACTAATAATAAAATACTACATATATACAGAACAGGCTTTAAGTTTTTCTCTGTGTTCTCTATGTGTCTGTTCACAGATGCTGTACATAAGGAAGAAGAAAAGGTGACGAAACACTGCATCACTGGACTAAGTATTCGCAAGATGTGAGAAACATTACACTGATAAACTTTTCTCAGTACAGATTGGAGAAGCTAAGACACCAGCTGATGCCCATGTATAACTTTGACCCGGCTGAGGAGCAGGACGACCTGGAACAGGAACTTTTGGACCACGGCCGCGACGGCAGCCCAGCAGGACCAAATTCCAAAGTGAGTATCATTTTGATCATTTATAAAACAGGACAAAAGTTTACATATACCTAAGCACAAGACATTCAAACTCATTTCATGTCCTGTGTTAAGTCAATTAGGGTATCTACTTTATATCTGTAAGAGGTCATTTCAAAATAATAGCTAAGAGACAGATTCGTTTCAGTTTTTATTTACTATACCAGGTTTATAGTGATTAGCCTTGCCGTTTGATTGCAAACACTTGGGGTAGGCTTCCACAAGTTTTTCCCAATACTTTGATGGAGTTTTTGCTCATATCTGACAGAACAGGTGTGATGGCAACTGCAGTATTGTCACTTTGCTTTCTTTAAGCCATTTAGTTAGCTTTTTGGAGGTGTGCTCTGGATCACTGTCATGTTGGAAGACCTAGCTGTGAGATATTGCTTCAGTATCTCTAGAAAATCTTTCTTCCTTATGATTCCATTTATTTTTTTTATGCGCACCAGTCCCTTTTCCAGCACATACAAACACCCTTACAAAATGATGCTGCCAGCCCCATGCTTCACAGTTGGGATGGTGTTCTTCAGTTTGGTTATGCAACTATAGCAACTACTGAGAGTGAACCCTGGGAGAAAACATAGCAAAATATAGCCTGGCGATACATATCAAGTCTGAGAATCAAGGATACAACAACATGTATCTGTATGGTTAAAAGTTATTAACTTTGTCACTGTAACATTTCTTTTTGTATGTCTGTATGTTGGATCATATGGTCCTGCTTTCTGTTTTGTGGATAACCCACTGATGGTGACTCAAGTGTGTATTTATTGTGTTTATGTATTGTGTCAGAGGTACTGACACGTGTGTAACTATTACCTAGAGCTTCTCAAGTGAGCAGTAAACATTGGCAAAGCAAGAAACACATGCTCCCGAGTGGCATGACGGCAGGGCATTCGCTTTATCATTCAGACATCGCTAGTCCAGGTGATGCTATAGCTGAACATAGCCAGGAGTCGAGAGAGCAAAATTGCTGTGACTTTGCCATCAAAACTAAAATGTGTCCACTCAGCTTTACTGTACTCTAGACTGGGATCTGAAGTGCAGATGTGTGTTGGTCTGTACAATCAACAACAGAGCATTTCCCATCCATTTTCCTTTCCTGCTTGGACATAATGACATAATGAAACATGTCCATGCTTCGGGAGAAATAAAAACAAATGTCGCCCCTTCTCAAATGTGATTCTCAAGCCGCAGATGTGATTCGCAAGCCGCAAGTGGGTTGGTAAGCATTCTAGAGACCCAACCGTATGTGTACAAAACCTTAAAAAGGGAATTTTTATAATATGTCTGCATGGTCTAGACTGGAAACAAATGAACAGTCATGAACAATGATTACTTTCCCAAATCAAAACCAATTTCCAAAACCAACTGCTACTAGAGCAAACCACTGGCGACAGCCTCCCCCTATCTGTATCTTGTTAACGAATAAGGGCTTTGTCCCGGGAGCAGGGTTGCCACTACGTTGGGCTTGTTTTGTGACAAAATTGCTGGTGAAAAAAGTACAATTTCTATAAACATAGGCTAGGCAAACAAAGGGAAAGTTAGTACAGACAGAGTATCTATGATATACAGAACAGTTTCTGTTGTAAGATATATTACAAACATTGGGAGAATCAAATGGGGATTATGGAGTGGATGTCTTTGTATTGCATATACTGCAAATCAGACCTGCAAAGACAAAAAAAATGGAGATAAGAAAAAGAAGAAAAATAAGTCTCCCTTATCCAAACCCTGAACGTTTTGGGCTACGTTTGAATTTTGCTGTGACTTGGCAAGACCGTCCATGTGAAGCAGTGCTCTGTATAAAAGTAAAAACCCTGCGCTCTTGTCACTTTTCTTGTTTTTGTTTCATCATGTGGTGATCTCAATGTCGAGTTTTCTGACACATATAAAAAGTGAACTGTGTACCTCCTGTTCATAGCTGTATTTATATTCGTTTAGAACATACATCTCTTCAATGTGAATAATGTATTTGCACTACATTTGTACTGTATACAAACTCACAGATTAAGTAACTAGTGTCAGTTGAACTATAACGGGGAAAAGGACAGCAGGGGTCAGAGGAAATGAATGAGATTGGTTTGAGTTGCCAGGAAAGATATAGTATCTAAATAATCACTTTATACCACTGTGCTGAACAGAAAAGCATCCCAGCTTGCACAAAACCTGAGCAAAAATCGAACCTTGAGGTGGATGGGTTACAAAAGCAGAAGAGCACATCAGCTTCCACTCCTGTCAGACAAGAACAGAAATCTGTGACTATCTCAGTCACAGGATCACCCAAACTTGACAGTTGAATATTAGAGAAAAAAAAATCACCTGTCCTTTTTGCAGGTTCAACTGTACAGTTTGGGTGGGTTTGTACCCATGAGAGCTGCAGACTGTGCTGTTGTAGTCCACCCACTTCAAAGACTGATATGTTGTGTTTTCTGTGATGCGTTGCTGTACACCATAGTTATAAATAGTGCTTATATGAGTTACTATAGACTTCCTGTCAGCTCAAACTAGACTGGTCATTCTCCTCTGATCTCTCTTGTCAAGACGGTGTTTCAGTCTCAAGACAGGTTTTTTTTTTTCTTTTTCTTTTTTTTTTTTTTTTCAGAATTCTGTGTAAACTCGAGAGACTGTTTTGTGAATACCAGCCCATTATGGTACCAGCATACATGCCATGGTTAAAGTCACAGTGATCACACTATTTCCCCATTCTGATGTTTGATGTGAACATTTTATGTTAGATATAGATTTTATGCATTGCGCTGCTGCACCACGGTTGCCTGACTATATAAATGCATAAATGACCAGGTGTACAGGTGTTCTTATTAAAATGGCCAGCAATTGTATCCTCCTGGACTCCTGGCTATGGTTTTGCTGTGACATCGTCCGGAGTGAAACGTGCTGTCTCCTTCCCGCTACTTCCTTAATGAAGAATGGCAGTGTAAAATTTCTTTGCAGCTAATCTTAAATCCTGACCCGAAAATTTCTCTCACATTACGCTTATTTTGTGTAACAGTAAAGACGCTCAAACTTGCACTACGCTCCTCTCTCTCTCTTCTTCAGACTCTGACAGCGGGTCAGGGCGGCGCTCAGGTGGCGAGCCGGCTGGTCTTTACGGACGTTGCTGATGCCATAAATGTATGACGTCACTTGTGCAGCATAAAGGAAGATTTCAGGGACATCATGGAGAGAATGGGAGTTTTCCAGCTGTACATTTTCACACTTGGCTGGAATCAGATATCGATTTAGCAAACCTCTGTAGATGGTAAGGGAAGTTTCGAAGCATCTCTAGGAGGCTGGTAAGATTGGGTTGCATTTGTTGTATTAAAAAAAAAAGAAAAATAAATGGCATTTCTGTACATTTTAAAGAAAAGCCTATTTAATTTCATTTCTAATGATCTTTTTTTTTAAAGTTTAATCCATCATAGTCAAAGATCCATACAGTACAGTACGTCTGTGTGCATTTTTTGCACTACAGGTTTTCATTCAAGAGCTTGAGTAGTAGTTGCTTTTAATGTTGCTAGTGAATAGTAAATGCATGCATTTTTTTTGTATTCATTTTATTACTATTAACCTTGTTTCTGAGAAAAAACAGCTTAGTTTGGTTTGATTTGTCTAACCCTTTTAACGATAGACACTGTAACAAAACAGTGCTACATAAATACAGATGTAGATCAATGAGACGAGAATGAAAAGGAAAAACTCCCTGAGACCACATGAGGATGAAATTTTGAGAGGAACCAGAGTCTTCTTTGTGATGCAGGATAGTGGGATTATAAATCATTACTGTTCTTCAACTGTACGTTATAAAGCAATATGATGTAGGTTGAAAGGATTGTGAATAGGAATAAGCACAGGACAGTTTTTATGATTATAAAAGCAGTTCTTTGGTACAGGAGATGGGTAGAACTTTTGTAATTAACCATGAAGTCTTCTTTCTAATG
Source organism: Scorpiodoras heckelii (assembly GCA_028566435.1). Classification (NCBI taxonomy): domain Eukaryota; kingdom Metazoa; phylum Chordata; class Actinopteri; order Siluriformes; family Doradidae; genus Scorpiodoras; species Scorpiodoras heckelii. Next base: position 8,366,714 of record JAOVVH010000023.1, read on the forward strand.
CTGGGAAATCACAGTGCTCCAAGTGCGTAAAATATAGTAGAAGCACATTTTCTCTACCACTGCTAGCACAAACTGCAGCTTCCAAACCTCTTAGCATCGTATTGTTCTTATTATTCTTCTTATTCTTATATCTTCTTATCGTTCTTCTTTTTTTTTTCCTTGTTAAGATATTCTGTCACAGCCTTACCCAGTGCCTAAATGCACAATCTTTAGCTAGTATTTATAAAAAGACAGACGTGATTTATATGTGGAAAAAGAGCCACCACTGAGATTACTACAGAACTCTTTTTTTTTTCCCCCTCAAAAGCTTGTGTAAAACTGAGTCAGTGGTACTGAAGCAGGCCATGCTGAAGTTAAAAGGAACTGTAATGTCAGTTCATGGCCCTGTTTAAAACAAGGTGAATGAAAAAGAAATGAAGAGCCACTAAAAGTACTGACTTTTTAAATTAAAATTATTTTTAAAACATTATGTAGGTGTGCACTTCCATTACAGTAGAAGCAACTTTTGTTTTCAAAAGACGTTATTCAGAATGAATAGAAATCATTTCTATTATTTCTATATGTCTATATGCATTTTCTATACTGTTTGTTTCTAATGGATTATTGTGCACTTGCCCTGAAATGTGCTTCCTTCTTTCTCCTACTCCAGAGTGTGGGTGCTGTGTTTTGCTTGCTTCCTTGCACAATAAGTAGTTAAATGAATTGTTTGAAACCGATGAACTTTTTTTTTAGGAATTTCTTTCTAGTGAGGGAGGGAGGGAATAGTCATTATATGTCAGGTATGTCTGTATAAATGCTGTGTATGTGTGTGTGTGTGTGTGTGTGTGTGTGTGTATGTGTTACTGGGGAGTAACTGTCTGTGGAGTAATTGCCTAACTGTCCAAAACCAGCAGCATTAGACAAAGTTTGTGATGTGTGTGAACATGACCATAAATAAAGGCAAAAAAGTATGGACTGTTGATGGACATTTGATCGTTTTTTTTTTAATTGAATTTACTGAAATGTTTTATAAAGTTAGAAATGCATGGTCTGCTGGGATATTCATATATTTTTTAAATCAAGGCAAGATAGTACAGTACCTACATTTGTTTTAAGGCTCTTTTATTCACTATTTCAGAATCGAGAGCTGTTAAGATGCATAAAATTGAGGTAAAATAAAACAAGTCATGGTTTGCCACGTGTTCATGAGGCACTGCCCTTTTAAACATTTCATACAGTATAAAAACATCAATTGACTCAACAACAGATTAACACAGGCAGCAGTATGCACTTGTCCTGCTAAATGAGATGGTATACAATTAAAGACACAAATAAGGCAACAGATTATAAAATCATCCTTCTGAAGCATACACTTTCTAAACTGACTTAAGGAACTATATAACTGAGATGACATATAAAACTGAGGTAAAGAACAAACTCTTGAGCCTAATCCCTCTTGCTGAAACGTTATGTTAGCTGTATTTATGAAGCATCAGCTTTTAAACCAATTTATGCAATATGCAAAAATCTAAAATCACTCAGCAATATATGCAGGTATGAGATTTTACAGACCAGACAACATCGTGTAATTTCAGTATTAATTCATGTAACACGCAACACGTCTGGAGAGGCTACGAATCCACCGTGACCCTGATCAGGATAAAGCGATTAGTAGAGATGAATGAATTTAACAACATGGGCGATTCAAGACACAGAAATAAGACAATGTAAGTATTGTATATCAACAATGCCAGTAAAAGTAATCAGTATAATTTTCAAGATTTGTTCTTTAAAAATGTGTCTTCGTTCTAAAAGCACAACAAAGCAGAGGGGAAAAAAAGTGTAAAGCACAATAACATGTAGTATTCTAGAGATCAACCAATTGGAGAAGTAGGCATTAATTAGAGAATAAAGCAGATTAAGTATTTAACTACTGAGGCATTCTGACATTTGTTCATTGTATCATTAAACTTCACAAAACTGCATTCACAAAAAAAAAAAAAAAAAAAGAACAGTACAGAAAGTCAGAAAGTGAAACACAGCTTTTTTAGGGTAAACACTTATCCCCCTTCTAAAAAGTTTTTTTTTTCTTTTTTAGATTCAAAGTTTATCTCTGTTTTGACTCTTAAATTTCAAAGTATATTGACTACACATAAGACAATGATCTAGTAATTTCTTTGCTATTGTAAACAAAAACCAACCCTTTCTTCCCCCAAATACTAAAATTCAGCAGGTTTCAGACATTTTCAAGTACAACTAGATATGCTACTGTAAACAGCGAAATAAAAATATTATATAGATGTTATACATGTGTTATAAAATATATTATAAATGTTATAAATGGCAGGGGCTTATCTTAGGAGAAATGCACCATGATCGTTATGGGTTAATAGTGATTACTGATTTGGAATTGCATGCCTTGAATGAAATAATAATAATAACAATAAAGTGTCAGCCATGTGACGGAATGTAAATGAGAAAACAAGGGCTGAAAAATCAGACAGCCAGTGTTGTACTGATAAAATTAAATGGTACATTAGTGACTCATTCAGTACCATATCATATACAGTATTCTGTCCTATAAAACCATTATGGCTGGAAGTAAAAGTGTTTTTCAATTCATACTGAAAGCACCGTTAGATGTTGTTTGCTGTCAAGACGAAGGTGTAGAAAAACCTGATGTAAGTGCCGGTTTACAGCTACATTTAAACAGAAAGAAGGGAAGCCCAAATCCAGTTTCCAATCCAAATCACTTTTCGGCAGATCCTCTTGTCATGTGAATATGTGTCTGTTCCGCAAATGTGGTTTTAAACAAGTCCATGTCTGTTATTATTACGTCATGCGGTTTAGAAGCTATGGAATCAAATCTATGAATATATACAACCACAGTGCTCAATTCAGAGGTGTTCACATTTCACTAAGTGGTTTTTGGTATCGAATTATTAATAAAAATATTTTGGTTTTTTGTTCTGCTGTTACTGCTTTGGGAATTAGCAAGATCAGGTTCCGTGTGTATTTCTGTCAAGTGCCTGATAACACACCTATGCCAGAACGCTGGATATAACTGTCTAAATGCAGCCTATTGCACACACCGGCGACTCAGATCCTAGATGCACTTCTCGTGTGGTGATGGCAGGTGTGGCTGGTCCTCGTCTTCCTCGAGCTAAGAGCAGGAAAAAGAAAAGATACATTTGGCTGTGCGTGAGAAGGACCCGTATGTCTCGGTGACACTGAGAGCTGTGACAGTTGGGAGCAGGAAACCAAGAAAGGAGGATAAGTGCTTTGTTCAGTTTCCCTTAAAGCCACTGACTCATTCGACTCCTGTTGTAGTCTACTTAATGTATGCCTATGAGTAAAAGGGGAGTTTCTGAACACTTTCAACTCATAACAGGCTTTCAGTATATGAGGAACTCGCTGTTCCTATCAGTTAGTGCCCTAATAAAGCGAATTAGTGTTTCACTGACATTGAAATGATATGTAGTTATGAATATTTCTCTCACCTCTTGCTGTTGTTGCTGCACTGCTTTTTGAGGCTGTAAATAATAGAGAGCATTTAAAATATATGTGAACATATATATCATTATATTGTTATATATGTGTCTATAATAAGAGCCCTATTGGTTTTACTTACAACTTTTGTTATTGATTTTTTTGAGTTCTGCATTACTGAGTCAGTACAAAAATATTTTATATTTTCAAACGTTACTTTTCCAACAAAAAACTTAAATGTTAGACAAAAATGTTTGTATTTCAGTAACGAAAGCAACACATTACATAACAGACCAGTGTTTGGACAAAAAACATAATGAAGGCTGCTGGGTTTTACACGCAAAAAAAGAATTAAGTGTGACAATCAAAGTCTCCAGAAGAGCTGTAGCAGTTTCTCCAAGATAAAATCTGTTTTGTACTGACTCAATAATGAAGAACAAAAATACCACCATCAATAACAAAAGTTGTACCTAAAAGCAATAGGATGCTTAAGACCTTTGCACAGTACTCTGTGTGTGTGTGTGTGTGTGTGTGTGTGTGTATATA
>JAOVVH010000023.1:8408769-8420100 GCA_028566435.1 Scorpiodoras heckelii
CTTTTCAGATTTTTATTTGATTAAAATTTTGAAAACCATGTACCATTTTCATTCCACTTCACAATTATGTGCTACTTGTGTTGTTCTATCACTTAAAATCTCAATAAAATACATTTAAGTTTGTGTTTGTAAGGTGACAAAATGTGAAAAGGTGCAAGGGGTATGAATACTTTTGCAAGCCACTGTATAACATGTTTGGTTCACTTAACTCCAGCTAAAAATAAATCTATAGCACATTAACAAACATAGCAAAATGTAACTTAAGCCTCGCTTGGAAGATCAATCCTATAAACACATTTGGCTCCAGAGTTGAAAATACAATCTGTGAAGTCAGCTTTGTTTCTGTGAATCTAATACAAAGACTCAACCATTTAGCGTTTGCTCATTCTGTCTCATACCATGCAGCTGCTGAGGTCCACCAGGCAACGTTCACCAGGTCAGCAATGGTGGGCTACGAGACAAGAAAGTAAGCAAGTTTGAGAGTAAAACCTTACATCTTAAAGGAACATTCTCATCCATTAATTAGTTATTTTTGTTACTTTCTTAACTCACCACAAATACTCCTCTAGGTGCTGCTCCTGTGTTACTGTTAGGCACAGGTTCACACACAGACTGGTAGTCATAGGACTCTTTGTAGTTGTAGAAGGAGTTGTTGTAGAGCACATACATCAGAGCCGGGTCCACCTCACTGAAGAACATGCCGATCTATAAAGAGAAAACAAATGGAGTACAGTGAGGCCCTGAAAATCTCTCTGTGGGCTTGAAAGCTGTGATAAAGACTGAGATAGCATCTGCGAAACCGTTTAGGTATAGACTGAAAACCTATTTGTTAAGTCAAGCCTTTTGTCACTGGCATTTCTTCTTAGGTAAAGGTGCAGGTCTGGAGGCTTCGTGGGCATAGAGTGTTCTGGTAAACTGGGATGTCTGGGTGCTGGGATTATTAATTATCGCACTATCCTGTGTCACCCAAATGAGGATGGGTTCCCTTTTGAGTCTGGTTCCTCTCAAGGTTTCTTCCTCCTAACATCTCAGGGAGTTTTTCATCACCCCCGGCTTGCTCATTAGGGATAAAATTTTATATCAATTAAACAGTTATGTCTGGATTTTCCGTCTTTGTAAAGCTGCTTTGGGACGATGTCCGTTGTTAAAAGCGCTTTAGAAATAAAACTGAATTGAATGGAATGGAATTGAAAGTCTCTGAAAGTTTGTTTTACACGTGTATGTGAGCGAAACAGCTTCCTCCTTACCTTGTTCCAGTCTTGAAGCTGATTGGACATGATGAGGAAGCCACCGTCATCGATTAGGTAACACAGCAAATCCTGCACAGGTAGTACAAGAGTCAATGAGGGATGTCTATATGACCTAACTACATCATATATTGTTCAAACGCATTGTTAAAAATTAAATAACAGACATCCCACCTCTGTCGGGAGTCTCCTGTATATTGACACTGGCAAATTATATACAATATCCCAGGAATTGACTTTTGTTGAGAGTGAGTAAGGAAATGAGAGGTCGAAAGAGACAGTAAGAAGGAGCGACAAACATAGTGAGAGCGTGACAGATAAAGCATCCTGATTGGTCTCTCTTTGAGCTAATTAGACCTATCAGTTTTCTCTGTGGGTGGGAATTACAGTCGACTTAACCCCCCCCCCCCCTCTCACTGTCCATTACTTCAATGTCCCAACAAAAAGAAAATATAAGGTGCACTTCAACCGCAGACTACATTATAAAGTTTCTGCCTGCCTAAAAGGGGTGAAAATAATGACAATGTTTGCAACAGTGACTTTTCAATCGCCCATGGTTGGATAAATGATTGTAAATGCCATGCTGAGGTGAATTTAGCAGGTGTTATTCTGTCATAAGCATTGCTAACATTATTTCAACTAGCTGCTAATGAGCTACTCAGTTGATATCCTATGTGATGAGGCCAAGCTCCCTATGGACTTGATTAATGTTGTAATAGAATTAAAACAAAAAAGACTCCGTAAGTTTCCGTAAGTTAAATAATATAATATCATATAATATAATAAACTTGGAGGTTGACTGTGGGGGTTGGGAAGGGTGGGATGTCTGAAATAATATACAACTAAGAAATATTACTCCTCCATTTTAAATTGTATTTTATCACTGAATGATCATGATATATAAAATAGAGGGTGTGGTCTTACCTCATGGGCCTCACAGTCCATCTCACAGCCACTGGTTGGTCCACACTGAGTAAGAAAGATAAACCATACATATATCATTCAAATAAAATTTCAATGTTTGTAAATAGCAATTGATCTCAATTTCAACAGTAACATAATTCATTCATCTTCTTAACTGCTTATTCCTGTTTCCAGGGTCACGGGAGAGCCAGTGCCTAGCATAGGCATAGGGCGCTAGGAAGGATCAACCCTAGACAGGGCGCCAATCCACCGTAGGGCACGCGCACACGCACACACACACACACACACACAGAGACACACGCACTAGGGGCACTTTAGAGACACCAATTAACCTAATATGCATGTCTTTGGACTGTGGGAGGAAACCGGAGTACCCAGAGGAAACCCACGCAGACACGGGAATAAACGGGATTGAACCCGGGGCCTTCTTGCTGTGAGGCGACAGCGCTACCCACTGCACCATCGTGCCGCCAGAAACATAATTGTGATATGCATATGTAAATGTCTATATAAGAGAAGAAGAGTCTACGCTTGTACTGTTCACACAGTCACAGATTCACAGAAAGAGAAAAGAGCTCTTTCCAGGGAACATGTATTAACAGTATGTGATCAATTACTAAGGGAAACAAATTGATAACAGAACATGCAAATTCAGCACTACTACTGGAGCTCCACTGAGAATTCGTGACAAAAACAAACAAACCATGCACAAGAACGAAACCACTGGTGAAAAGTGGGCACTTGGGAGTACTCCTAAGAGGAAGAGTTGGATTGATGATTTGAGATCGTTGTAGCTTGGGAGTTCAGGCACATCTCATCGCACTACACAACCCCTACTACGTGTGGTGTGTAGATGTCACGCAATGTTTTGGACGTGCACAGTTGACACGTAGGTGAATGCGGGATATGTATCATCTTATACAAGACTTCAGGAGTAATCAGGAATGGAAACGGTACATGATGGTAGTTCCCATGACTTTCCAAAACGTCATATTATGAAGAATCTTTACCTTAAAGAACAATATTGATTTATCTAGCTTTATTTAGTCCCAACCATTAATGTATTTATTGGCCATATTTAACCCAAGGTAATGTGAACATATTCAAATGTAATCTGCGTGGACGTGTGTGCTTTACCATTTGAGAACCCTGTCGAGTGTTATCAGTGTGGTTGCTGGCAAGGATCTTAAACTTTGAAGTCCAAGCTTCAAGGTCCAACTTTACACCCACAACTAAGAGAGAGAGAGAGAGAGAGAGAGACAGAGAGAGAGAGACAGACAGAAAGATAAAGAAATATATTGGTGTGACATGCTCAGTATGTAACTTCACAGAAAACTGCCAATCCATTCTAACCTCAGGTTAATGCCACCTTTTTGCACTCAGCTGAATATGCTTGGATTTTATTCTGCCTACCGTAAATCGAAGTAGGTTAAAAGTAATACATGTCATAAATGTGATGAAATAAACAGACACAAAGCAAAACCATTGAATGTTTGACATGAACAAGTACACAAAGTGTTTAATGGTTAATTTTGTGCAGAAAGAACACTTATCCTGGGAATCTAATACAGAGCAATTATAAGATGTAGGTGTTATTACCAGCCGGCTTGATGTTTCTGGACCCCACTGTAATGTCCACTGCTGTACTGACCAGGATGCCAATCGTGTCATTCTCTTGGTCCTGGAAAACTGCATTTGCTGCAATAAATGAATAAATAAATAAATGATGCAACTGTTTTGATGGAATATATATTTACATTATATATATTTATAGATGATACATTCAAAGTAGCCAACTGTACATTCAATGGTAGCACAAGACCACAGAAAAAAACACATAATGTGAAAGAAAATCTATTTCATAATAATAATAATAAAATGAATCAGATACAGAGATGCCTGTAGAGTCGTTCAGTTGTGCATGTCTTCCAACCTTTGTCTGAAACATGCTGTTTTTTAATTAGTGCGGCTCTTCCACTAGTTTATTTATATGATTAAGCTTCCTTTTGTTTATATTTTATACCTTTTTTTGGGGAAGGTGAAATATTTCTGTATTTAAGTTTTGCTGTGTATCTACTTACGGCTACGATATGGTGCTCTAAAGATGTAGCCCTTGTTGTCCAGACTTCGGCGGTAGTAACTGGCATTAAACGGCTCTGGATCCTCTTCCCACGTCTCAGCAGCTCTGACACACACACGCACATGTTCACAACAAATCCCTAATATGTACTCTGACACCTAACCCAAAGTATTCTGCTTAAATGTGAAAGAGAAACGTATCAGCCAGTAATTACAAAGTTATGTGATGACAACTGAAATCACTCACTTGTTGGGAAAAATACGAGTGACGCCTCCGTCTGTAGCTGCAAAGACGGCCAAAAATCCATACCTGGAGGTCAAGGAAAGAATGTACACAGACACATAGGCAACAGTGTAGCGCAAACTGTAACTCACAGTAAGTGTGCTACTTGGAGTGACTGGTCTATTAAATGTGTAGTTGTGTCAGGGGACATAGCTGAACTGCACTAACGTGTTGAGGTCCTTGGTTTTCCACACTTTCTCCACCAGCTGTCTGATAATGCCCGTGTCCAGGATCAGGTTATGTAGCAGGAAGTTGTCACCTGGGTTGTACACATGAAAGATGCATTAAAGGTTTGATGAATACTGCAGGGGTTTATGCTGCTGAAATGTTTCTCATCAAAATGTCTGTCAGAACTGGCAAGATGTGAAACAACAACAAAAAAATGTTTCAATGTTTTTGTCAAACTGCTTTAGGTAGCCAATGAAGATTAAAATAGAGATTAAATAGAGAAATCTGTTTTTCTCTGATGCAATCACATTGATTTCTGATTAAGTGAGTATTAGGAGTACAGTGGACCATCTGTACTTGCATTCATTGTTAAACTTAATGCTAAGATACCTATGAAATTTGTTGATGTGTGTTACAGCAGGCATGTTACATAAGATACCGCTAGCATTAAGGTAACAAAAATATCATGATTTACACCACTGGTTTTCAAAGGTATGCTAGGTAGGGTATGGTAGGTAGTTTGTTATCAGTGCTGGAAATCACAACCCACCATTATCTATATTTACTATCGATTATTTGTAGCTATTAGCCATTTTGACTGGTCCCCTGAATCACTGTCACTGGTCCTGTAACCTGGATTGGTCGTGGGGTGCGCCGTTTTAGAGTGTCTAGTGCACTCTAAAAGCCAACATCTAGCACAATTATGGGTAATTTTTGTATCTCCAATTCACCTAACTTGCATGTCTTTGGACTGTGGGAGGAAACCGGAGTACCCGGAGTAAACCCTCATGGACACAGGGAGGACATGCAGACTCCACACAGAAAGGACCCAGACTGCTCCACCTGGGGATCGAACCCAGGACCTTCATGATGTGAGGCAACAGTGCCCCCGGTCACTTGAATGAACAGCTTTGACAAAACCTCTATATAAATTATATCGATATGGACTTAATGTGATCTCTTGATGGAAATTTCAGGAAATGGAAAATGTCATGGCTCTATTAATTAGTCAAAATATTACTGCCCACATTTACATCATAAGCCTTAGCCATTCGTCTGAATAGTTGGATAATGTTCATTTGTGGAGTGCATTTGTGGAACATATTTTACAGTTAAATAGGTTGCTGGCTGCAAAACGTTTGAGAACAGCTGATCTACACTAAGTATTGTGATACTGGATTCTGTTCACTCAGTGGTCTGGTTATTATGAAAGTTTTTGATCATTAGATAATACTTCACGATATTCATTCATTCATTTGTTCACTCATGGAGTAGAATTTCTTCAGAAGCCTCACATTGTTTGGAGTCGGGAGTGACTTTCTCCATCAGAGCGATGAAGTTGTGCAGGAACTCCGTGTTGTTGCTAGAAAGCTCCAGTTCTTTGCAGTATTCCCTAAGAAGCAGACGCATTGTTTAACAGTCACAATACACACACACCCACGTCTAACACCAACACACAGCGGATGGAGTCTCTTTTAAGGGTAAGTGGTGTTATAACACTCAATCACTATGTTGTTACAGTACATTCCAGCAGCTTTACTGCATTTTCATTTTTAAAAACAATTTTGACATTTTAATGCAAATACATGGCTACACATGGTACACACTTGAAGACAACACACCCTGGAACACAATAAATACATGTGCAGGCATAACAACATGCACCAAGAAATGCAATGGCTCAGCAAGTGCTGCAACAGGCAACAGCCAAACCAAAGTCTGAGAATGAGTACATCACATGAAAACAATGGCCCTTATTCATCAAAGCTGCAAATCTGATCACAAGTGTGTACAAATTCCACTGACTGCGTCCTTAATTGATCCGTTTTATCTGAAGTCTTTCAGTACAATGAACCTCACGTCATCGGACAACCCAGACAATGGCCGATTTGCTGTCGGAACCATACATCAGTATCATCACTACAGGTAGGCTTTAGTAAGTAGGGTAGTATAAGTAAACCATGGAGATATAAACTTAAGGTTTCCACACAATACGAGTTTGAATCATAAGGTAACAATTTGATGTTTCTTAGTACCGCAGAATCAGCTACAGACTCAGACTTTGTTTCCGACATTAAGGTAGACCTGCTGTTGAGCCTGCTGTTAACTCATGAACGATGATGACATAGAAAAAAATTATTTTAAATATCAAAGTTATGCGCAAACCACCTTGCTTGCCTACTTACATACCAGTTCACAAATATTAATTATTTTTACACACCACTTGTCTGTCCTTTTTTGGGTAAAAATCTAATTATAATCAGCTGATCAATTGAAAATGATCCACTTATTTTATAATCTATAATAACCATTGTTATTGATAACAACTGATTTTATTGCCTCAAATTATTTCAGTCATGGCTTTTTAAATCAATACACTCATCTAAACTGTCTAATCATTATTGCACCCCTAATAAGCACACTTTTACAATAAAAATACGTTAAAACTAGAAAATAAACGGATCATCACAATGGAGCACACAGACCCTCAGACTTGGATATAGCTAATGTGGTTTAGTGTGAATGTATGTATAATTTGTGAATTTGAATGAGAATGAGCGACGCATATCTTTCCGTGAGACACCATGAAGCGCCGACCTGGATAGAAGTCTAAATCAGGTCAGATGCAAATATATTCATTAGGAAGTCTGATGTTCAGCACTTGATTCAGTTTAATGCAATAAGGATTTGTCTGTTTGTTCTGAAAGCAAACTTGGCTCAGGTGTATTTTTTTTCCCTTTTAGCGGCTTGCTCCCATTCTTGGGGTCACCTTGTCTTAATCTGTTGCAGGTTTTTTTTACGCCGGATTACCTTCCTGACACAACCCTCCCATTAGCCGGGCTTGGGACTGGCACTGTGTGTGCATTGCACTCCTCAGTGGCTGGGCTGAGCAGCGGGTTAAGGGCTTTGCTCAAAGGTCCAACAGCAGCCGCCCTGATGTTGGGGCTCGGACCCCCAATTGACTTGGCTTAGCTGTATTTAATTACATTTTTAGACTTCAGTTCAATCTAATTAAAAAATCTAATATAAAAGCATTTGATGAGATTGAAAAGTATTTGGTTTTCTACTTGATTGTAGGCTTAAACAGCTTTATAACAAAAGACCACACTCCTATGTTTCGGACAAAATCACCTCTAACTCAGTAAAACCAGGAGGATGATTTTCACGTGCAAAAACATACGGCTGCGTGTAAACTGGGACGTGTCTAATGCATATGGTGAAAATAAAGGACTACTGAGCAGAAGCTTAATTCCATGTAGTTAAATCTGATTAATCGACGGCACTCAAATCAACACACGTTTTGATGTTGTACAACAGTTTTGTGATGCAGATGCACATTTGTTCATGCGTCATATCATGCATCTGAAACTGCCATTGTTCCTATGCAACTCTGATGAATAAATGCTATTGTCTTTTCCATGCCATGAAAAAACAGGAAGGTAGTTGATTACTGGACCAGGGGTTATAAAGCTCATATATTACTTAATTATAATCTCCAACACTTGAGAAAGACAGAGGAAGACTATGCAGAATAAAAAAACACAGCAATACACACATGGAACATAAAACACACACACACACACACACACACACTTTGAATGATGACCTCTACTATAGGCTACTAGACATCTCGAGGACATACAGAAGATGGTGAATGTTATTTTACAGATAAAACATGGACAGATCAGTCAAGGTGGGCTCAAGCAATTACGCAGTACCTTGGGGCTATCAACACATGTCCCTCTGACTCAAAAGTGTGTGGCAGCAGAGATTCAAAATCTGCAACAGAAAGGGGGCAAGATTATCCAGGGAAGCGGTGAGCTCAGTGAGCAGGGAGGAGAGTCTGGGAGAGAGGAAAAAAAACAGCAGCTGCTCTTCAACGGGTGCAGAGACGCAGTGGGGGGGACGTTACTATAGCAACACCAAGGAATCATGAGGGAAAGACCAGGGTTAGCCAATATGGTGCCTCAAAACAGAGTCTTATCACTGGCCGTCCAAAAAATAACGCGCTGCAATTTCGCAGGCAAACTTCTGTGTGTTTTGTAGTGAACGCCGCAACACAATAACAACTGCATGCCAAATTTTGCCAAAGTTTGATTCCTGATGCTTTCGCATGTCGGAGAACTGGCTCAAACCTTCTCCGCTGAATGAAACGAGTTCTCCGACACAATGCCCACTAAATGAGGAGTGTTTCCTTTCTGTTCTTTTGTAAACAGGCATCAACATGGCCAACTATTTTGCAGGAAGGTGGGTGAGGCGGGGGTACCTGATGGAGGTGTTCACTCCTCAGAATGGCACGGTGGACCGTCTGGGACACAATCGAAGGATGTGCACTACATTGTGAAAGGTGAGAAACAGGGCAACGCATTCCTCCTGAGCAACTAACATTAAAAACACTCTGCCTTGCTAATAAAAGTTGGAGGCATGTGAATAAGTGAAATCCCCATACGAGCTGCAACTGCGAATACAGAGGTGCCCAGGTAGTATCCCGACCACAATGCCGTGCACATCCAGATCGGAATTTCTGAGAAAGTAGGGGATCCGTTGCCGTGGCAGTCTGAGGGGTGATAAAGGGGCAAGGGAGTCAAGCTGATGGAAACACGTGGGGTGGGGGTAGTGGTGGGGGGATGAGGGGAGGTGTCACAGTAGGACGATAAACGAATCTGGGGCTTATTGCGCTCCACCTCCAACACAGGATGAGAGGAAAATCTGCTTGCATTTACTAAAATAAGAAATGTGCTATTTTGACTGAGTTACTACATTAAACACTACATTAAACAGTCTAAACTGATTGCACAAAAGCTAAAAAAAAAAGCCTTCTCTAATTGCTACTATCTATTAAAAATCCAGTACAAAAGTAATTTCATATTTTCACTTTCTGTTATATTGATGTTGGTGTGACATGCTCAATGTACAAGGTTTGTCCGGAAAGTAATGAGAATGTAACTCATTCTATGCAGAAGTGGTGGCTTTTCAAACAAGTTTTGATCTTGGTGAACAAGAGGAAATTACATGGAACCAAGTCAGGGCTATAGGGTGGATGTGGAAGGACTGAAAATTTTTTTTCAACCAAAAATTCTCTCACAGCCACAGAAGTGTGACTTGGTGCACACACATGCAAAAGCCTCTTCCTCAAATGTTTCAAAACCCCAAGGTAAAATGTTCCATTTACCGTGTGGCCTTCGGGGACAAATTCTTTGAAAATGAAAAAAGATGATGAGCAGTGACTTGATGTTTGATTTGCTCATGCGAGCTTTCTTTGGGTGAAGTGATGTTGTCGGCTGCCATTCAGCACTTTGTCTTTTTGTCTCAGGATCGTAGTCGAACAACTGTGATTCATCTCCTGTGATCACTCTGTTGAAAGCTTTGTGCCACTGGTAAACTTGTCCTGATGATAGGGGAGCTTGTCCATAACCTTTCTCCAACATTTCAAGAATTTCTGATGCACTTTTACTGATTTTAACACTTGACTTGGTCGTGTACCGTTGATCCAAACTCACTTGCATTATTCTAGTGACGAGGCACTTTAGCAGGGTTTCACAAAAACATACCTATGGGCACTGCAAAGGCTAGAATGCTGAAACAGGCCCTACTGTTTATCTGAGATCCCACTCTAACTGACCCTGAACCACCATCCCCATGCGTAAGCCCTACGGAGTGCGGGAATTTCATTCTCATTACTTTCTGGACAGACCTCGTATGTCTCAGAGATGTTGCACAACTTTTATGTCATTTGCTACTTTTCACCATCCTGGAGTATAATGTGTGATTTAAACCCAGCAGGTGACTAATAAATATGATACGCAGATTCGGCTCCGAGTCTTTCCTCGTAAGATTAACTGACTGTTTTTCAGGGTTTAGCCACTAACACATCCTTGACTACAAATATTCCAACTTCTCTAGAGGAGAATATTAAGAATGTGCATTAATGACTAGTAAAGTCTAACCAGTTAGCATGTGAGCTGAATGCAACATCAGTGAGACATAATTAGAGGTGTGCATATGCTATATGGCATATACTTTAACTGAGCTATGCAGTGTCAGAAAATACTTCGGAAAGAGCCGACATCTGACTATACAGTAAACAGTACAGCGTCTGAGAAACATTATAAAGCTACTGGAATCCATTCAGTAAAATAGACAGTTTCACCTGTTCTTACTGCTTTTCTACCTGAACAAGGGGATCGTAAAATCAGCGAATTTCAGCGAAATTCGGGGCGGGAATAACACAGAGAGTGATAGAGAGAATAAAATAGGAGGGATAGAAAGAGGACAATTCCGCAGGGGGTGGTGAAATCCAACATTTTTTGGTGATATATGCAGAACATTTTGTTTATTTATTTTCAGGATGCAAGTGATAAGAGATCTGAATATGGTTTAGCCAGAGAGAGAGAGAGAGAGAGAGAGAGAGAGAGAGAAGAAGAAGAAGAAAGAGAAGAAATGAAAGACTGAACAAGAGAGGTGAGCGAGAGAGAGATGTGTGCGTGCTGCAGTAGGAGGGTGGGTGAGTGGAAGGTGAGATAGAGAAAAAGGAAGAGGAAGAGTCTTGAAGGCAAGGCCAGCAGGGGAACAGAGGAGGCAAGCAAGCTGGAACAGGTGAAGGTGGTTATCAGTGGGAGGTGGGGTGGT
>JAOVVH010000023.1:8421250-8432501 GCA_028566435.1 Scorpiodoras heckelii
CATTCTTTTTTTGTCCCACCCCAATGTCTATGAAGAGGAAGAGAGGATAGCAGACAGTCCTTTTTTCGGGAAATCCACGATTGGGCTGGTCGCACCAATGCTGCTAGAGGTCACCTGGTTGGGGTTGGGTTAGGAGCGTTACGAGTAGAGAAGAGAGCGGGGTAGGAATCACCTGACGGACAGGGAGGAAAGACAGATTCAGGGCTGTCTAGCTGTTCTTAAATACTTACACTGGACTTGCAGGATCTGATCACTGAGGTTGGCCCTGATGTGGTTCTCGCTGTATGTGGGCAGCACCAAACCCAGACTGCAGAACAGACAACACAATCGAAATACTTTACAGTGACTTTAAAGACCACAACTATTACATTCTGCTCGATCCTTTAATTCAAAACAGCTTATCATATGACATTAGCCATATACACTGAAGTATCAAAATAACTGGTACTGGAGCCTACGCTAAATACATAGCGATGCCACCTATGCACATCACTGACTGTGTCCACCAGTGCGTATATAAAGCGACAGATATCTTTGGAAGATTCTAGAGCTGTGTCCGCCACGAGAATGGCAAGTTATTCACGATTTTGCGATTTTCAACACTGTTTAATAGTTGGAGCTCATGAGATGGGTCGTAACATTTCCGAGGTAGAAGCAAAGTTTGGATTTTCACGTCTGAGTATTTCAAGGGTGTACCGTGACTACAAGAATTCCGGCAAAACCTCGAACTTATGACCCAGTATGGCCGTAAAAAGAACCTGGGTGAAAGTGACAGAATTATTTCACGTGATAGGCGTGCAACACTGCCTCAAGTAACATTGGAATTCAATGCTGGGGCCTCAACAAACATCAGTGTGAGGACTGTGCAACGTTCCCTCCAAGATCCTGTAGGAGACTTATCACGTATTAACTGCTATACCAGTTCTTCTGACACTTCAGTGTATGTAGAAATATATATTTACAAAACACATTCACTCCCTTGGGATCATCCTGAGGGCAGCTGTGTGTCTGCAAATAGCAGATAATGCTAATATGACTGCAATATTTATATTCTGGACCAATAATGTTTCTATTTGTATGTACCTTTAAAACAGGCAGGATTTAAGTCCATTTCAAAATATTAAAATTAAAATGCTGCTTTCACAAAACGGGCCTTAGGAAAGCATACATTTCATCACACTCTGCAAAAAAAATCACATCTTATCACATGAATTATTATTATATATCAACTGAGTGTATACAGCAAGTGAAATGTCTTACTAATATACTAAAATAAATCTATTTCCTGTTATACAATTTATAGTAAAGCAAATCTAAGATTATTAAACATAGACATACTTTTCTTATTTCAAGCTTGAAATAAGCTTGTTCTATTGGCAGATACATTTTCTAATTTCAAGCATTTATTTCTAGAAAGAAGCGAAATGATCTTCCATTCACATAAAAAATTTAAAGTTTGAAATGAGAAATGGCATCTAAAAATAGGACGAATAATCTTCTGTTTGATTAATAATAATTCTGTTATAAGAACTGCATTGCAAAACAAATATAATTGTAGCAAGTAAAAATTATCTTTATTATAGTCAAATCTGTCCAGGGTTTCTTATGATAAGATTACAATAAAGCAGGTATAAGATTAAAATTTTCTTATTTTAGTGGCAGACAATATTGCTTCTTTCTTAAGATGAATGCTTAAAATTGGCAAATTGGCCTGTTCAGGATGTTTTCACTTGCAAAGATATCTTTTTTTTGCAGTGCACACACTTGCACATACTGTTTTTCATCTTGTGTGTGATGACATTTCATCAAATTCACCAGCAATTACTAAGGTACATAAATGGAAAAACTCAATTCAATCTACACTCAAGTTAATCTACACTCAGACATCCCTTTTTCATTCTTCTTCATTCTAGTCAGGGCTGTGTAGTGCTCAAGGTGTGAGGTGGAAGCCCACTGTAGATGGGATGCCAGTCGATCACATAAGCACATCCATTCACACTCTCCTTCACAGCCAGGGGCAATTTAGCACAGTTAATTCACCTACTAGCATGGGAAGGAACTGGAGAACCTGGACTAATCCCACGTAGACTGAGCTCTGGATCAAACCTGGGACCCTGGTGCTGTGAATTTCTTGTCCTTAATTACATCTAATAAAGGCCAGGGTGTTTTAAAACTAGACCAAAACTCGATATGGACACCTTGCTTGCTTTTATGGGATCAAACACTTTTTTCCCTTATGGCTTTTTAGTTCATGATCTAGAAACTGTTTTGTGAAACAAACAAGCCAAGGTGATCTCTTTTAAGTGGACTGACAAGATGATGGTGATGCTGATGCTGATGTTGTTATTGGTTATTGGTGTTGCTGAGCAAAGCAGCTGTCCTTACCTGTAATCTGTGCCATCTACTGGTGACCATATGTAAGTCCTAGTGACCTGGTCAATGTACCGCTGTAGAAAGGAAAAGAAAAACATTTCACACGCCCCCATTTATATTCACTTATATTTAGAGATGGCATGATACCACTTTTTCTTTTCTGATACTGATAATGATACCGAAGCCTTGAGTATCAGTTGATATTGATACCCATCCTGTGTTGTTTTCTTTAAAAAGCACCAAACTTAAATTTTTTTATCTGAAGCATTCATTCATTCATTCCTTCATTGTCTTAACCACATATTCCTGTCCCCAGGGTCACAGGAGAGCCAGTGTCTAGCCGGCAGCATAGGGCACAAGGCAGAATCAACCCAAGACAGGGCGTCAATCTGTCATAGGGCACACACAAAGCACACACACTCGTACACAGCCAGACACTAGGGGCACTTTAGAGACACCAATTAACCTAATATGCATGTCTTTGGACTGTGGGAGGAAACCGGAGTGCCCGGAGTAAACCCACATGGACACAGGGAGGACATAAACTCCACACAGAAAGGACCCAGACCACTCCACCCGGAGACTGAACCCGGGACCTTCACGCTGTGAGGCGACAGTGCTACCCACCGAGCCACCGTGTCGCCCTATCTGAAGCATTTCATAGTTAAACATTTTCACAGGAAATTTAAATATGATAAATATAATAAAATATAATGTATAAGTTTCAAAACATCAATCCCAACAAAAGAAAAAAACAGTCTCCTTACAACTAAACATTTCTAATGAATATTATTTAAAGAATTCCAAAAATAAACTATATATTTTTTGGCAAATCCAGTCTCATTTGATTGACAGGAATCAATATCTGATATGTTTTCTCCACAATTGTTTGGTTGTATTGGTCTGAAACTGATACTAGGTGTCAGACTGTCGCCATGTCTACTTATAATACAATAGTTTACGTTCGCATTTATTCCCTAGCTGAGCACTAATAACAAAGTCGTCACCTCATAACCATTACCTCAAGTGAGTAGCCTATAAAAAGGAGCCTGCTATGTCTCAGTTATCTTCTTTCCAATACTTGTCTTGCCCAGGAAGTGGAAGATGAGGATTCGATGTGCTAAACAGCACTCAAACACTTTTACACACCTTGCTATAAGTGCATATAAGCGAAATAGCAGCACCATCACATAGAGGATGCTGAGGTGCATCTTGGGTAACTAATTTAGTACTGATTTATTGATAGTCAGCACTGCCTGATTATAAAATTTCATAAAACCGAACTTATGAATTGTTGAACTTTTTTCAACCTTTTACAGGGTTTTAATCTGTGGCGTTATTTTACTGCCAAAAGTCAAAAGCACATTTTTTAAACACGAGAGCTCTGTATTGACTTTTTCCCCCTTACAAATCAATAAAATATTTTATCTCCCCAGGGGTATGTACGATATAACAAACTAAGTCTATATTTATTTATATTTACATTCTAAATCCATATTTATATTTCCATTTTATGACATTTTAGAGCCCAATATATATTCATTTACTGAGTTTAATGTGTTGCAAAAAATAAAACATGTTCTATATAGAGGGTGTATTGACTTTTTCCCCATAGATATAAATATAGATTAATGTAGATTTAGTTTGTTATATCGTACATACCCCTGGGGAGATTAAATATTTTATTGATTTGTCGGGGGAAAAAGTCAATACACCCTCTACATATAACATATGTTTTATTTTTTGCAATACGTTAAAGTCAGTAAATAATTAGATATTGTGCTCTAAAATGTCATATAAATAGCATATTTAAGTTTGTACACAGTAGAGGATGTGTTATGCAAGAGGAACAATTTCATCAGTCAAAATCGGATACTTCTTTCTGATTGGCTGACGACTTTTGGCAGTGCTGTAGCGGTGAAAAATCCAAGCGCGAGAGCATAAAGATTCGCGAGCGAGCGTGGTGGGTTTGCTTGAGCACGCACGCTTCACAAAATGAAAGAAGAGCAAGTTCACGCGAGAGCAGGATTATATCTAAGTTTGAGACAGCAGTTTTGTATCAGAGCAAATCAGTGAATCTGAGCGAGAGCAGAGAAAATATGAGTGAGAACATGTATATTTTGCTACGTGAATCATGCTCTCGTGTTTAAAAAATGTGCTCTCGACTTTTGGCAATAAAATAATGCCATATTAATCTCCTGATTTCAGGACACTATGGTGAGATGTTTGTGTTGTGTTGTGATATGAAAACCTTACATTAAAATGAAAAAAACAAACAAAAAAAAACCCTAATTTTAATAGTTTTATTGGCATTTGAATTTTACAGTTCTGCATTAATGATGTCCAGACCTACTTTAAAAGGACGTGGGTGTGTCTAGTGTAGGTGCCATACCTTGTCAACAGATTTAACCAACGTCTTGATTTTCCTCTGACCTGGCTTGCCGTCAATCATCTGTCGACGGATCTGAGAGACAATGAAACAGTAGGCTGATTTTGTCATTTATTCTTCTTTAATTTGATCTGACAACCCACTCAACCCACAAGAAAAGAGGAAAAGAAGCACATCCTAGAAAATCTGATTAAAAAAAGAAGCACATCCTTGCCCTCTTTTTTTTTTTTTTTAACATAGTATGGAATCTGCAATAACGCCGCATGCACATTTACCTCCTCCTTGTTGCTGTCTGCCAGCTCTGCATCCAGGAAGTCAAGTGTAACTGGCTCTCGGAAATTAATGATCTGAAAAGCAGAGATGAAGTTGCCTATCAGAATCAGCTTATTATAAGGATAGTACCCAATATCTTTAAAGGAACATTCATATCTATTTACAGTGCTACACAGCATTATGATTCTTCTTCTCCATCCTGTTTTTTCTCCCTTTCTTACCTTAGGTTGTAAGTTTGGGTGCAGCAGAACGTAGCCATTGGGGTCTATGGCGTAAGTGTAACCGTTGGCTCCAAGCTGTATAAACAGAAAACAAAATGTATTCACAATGCAAAGTGTGTGTGTGTGTGTGTGTGTGTGTGTGTGTGTGTGTGTGTGTGTGTGTGTGGTATCACTTACTTTATAGCGTGGTGTGAGCTGCTTAATTTCACTAAGTGCAACATCTACACCCATGACTCCCAGAATAAGCTGATTCTGCAAAACACAATAAGAAAATGATATAAAAGGAGAGATAAAACTAGAATATATTTGGCCACAAGGGGGCAGAATGGCTATATAAAACAATACATGCACCAAAAAAGCACGACTGGGGCACCATGTCTCAAATATCCCGAATGTCCTTCATCTTCAATGTCATACTGTAATCAACATGCAACTCTTAGCTTTTCACATGGAAAGATTGGTCACGCTATGTTAACATTTGATATTCTGGCCTGAAAGCTAAACATGTTAATAAATGTGGAAGCAGAACAATAATGAACCTGGCCACATAATAATGACATCAATCATATTCTCTTGCTCTTAATTCCAGTGCACCGTTTCAGATAATACGTATCACTAAAATAAATGAAATCTATGAATACATATTGAAAATGGTAATAAGTGAAAATTGTTTTATTTTTTCCACATTCTGAGTGATTGATGACAGCATCAAGAAATAACCTTCGAGTCCCCATCAGCAGTATGATTGAAGACTGGCATCGTCCCAGTAATGACCAAACCCAAGCCCTAGGAGAAAAAAAAATTACAGGAGTTAAATATCACTCTCAACACCAAGAGAACACTGGGAAAGACATGCAGAAATGGAGTGAACGGAAATGGATCTTTCACAAATTGAGCATATTTACTTTTCACAGTGCATTGACTACATACGCAAACAAATCACAAGGGGTCTAATGGGAGTTAATACATAAAGCAGACGATAGCAAGTGGAAAGATGCTCGTAATCATACTGAGCGGAGAAGCACGTGGCAGTAAAAAGAGAACAGCACAGGAGACGTGAAAGCAGAAGTCGGCTTATTACTGTCGAGAAGAAACAACAAAGGGAACGGTGTGGAAATTGGACGCGTAGACGCAGAGCTCCATAATAATTAGAGTACAAGCAGAAATGTTTCTATCCCAGTGACAGCAAATAAAAACAACATGGATGAAATTATGTACTTGTGGAACATAATGACTAACAAAAGGCTGTAGCCAATACAAAAATAACGCCAAATAATATGGCGACTCATGCAGGAGTGCAGCTAGCTTAAATAAAGTCAGGATCTGATTCGCTTATATTCCCAAAGGTAACGTTCCCAGCCTGCAAGCCCCTGATAAGCAGCTTTTATCTGACCTGTTTCTGACTGATTGACTTCTTTCCATCCTACACTCTAGTACTGGTCTAAAGATTCACCTGAATCAAACTTTCAACATGTAGGAAATTGCTGTACTAACTCAAAGCTGCATGTTAAGTAAAAGGCGAACGTGGCTGCATTAACATAGGCATTTCCGTACAATTTAAAATCTGACCACATGGTCTTTTTTTAATGTTATCAACGCAATTTGTGCACTGTGGATTTCTCTGTGCTATCCCCCCACCCAGCCCAACCCAACCCAACCCCATCCTCACTGGTGACCAAGGTTTACGAATTGTTTAAACAGAGAGCGGAATAATGTCGATTAGTATTGTACAAGTACTGTAATAATCAAAATCAACAATTATATTATCATAAGAGATCAGTTATCAGAGTGCATTATACAGCAATATACACTGAAGTACCAGAAAAACTATGCAATACACATAGCAATGCCACCTATGCACGTCATTGGCTGCATCTGCCAGTGTGTATATAAAGTGACTGACATCTATGGAAACTTCTAGAGCTGTTTCTGCTGTGAGAATGGTAAGTTATCACGATTTTGGGATTTTCAACGAGGTTTTAATAGCTGGAGCTCGTGAGATGGGTCATAGCATTTCAGAGGTAGAAGCATTTCAAGGGTGTACCATTACTACAAGAATTCTGGCAAAACCTTGAACTTATGACAGCAGTGTGGCCGTAAAAAGACTCTGGCCGAACGAGAACAGTGTCGGCCATTAAGAATCGTTTCACGTGATAGGCGTACAACACTGCCTCAATTGACATCGGAATTCAATACTGGGGCCTCAACAAACATCAGCGTGAGGACTGTACAACGTTCCCTCCATATGATCTGGTACTTCAGTGTACATTCTCCTCTTCTTTTCTTTTGCATTATTACATCATAATTTTGTTTTAGTTACAGAAATAGTAGAATTTTTATTATAACTAGTACTAGAAACAGTATTTTATAGTTTTGTATAATACTGAATCTTTGTTTATTGTAAGGCATTGGTTCTTTAAAGGTGTCTTCAGATTACACTTTCTATCTGATTGATTCATGTATTGATTGAACAGTATTGTCTCAGAAAGAAAGCTATGCTAGCAGGAACCTGAGAAATACTTGCAAAATGCTGGCAAATTTTCAGTATTAAGGATTATCTGGCAAGAAAGATTTGATCATTCTGGATCATTCTAGTTTCTTTTTAAAAGAAGGACTATTCGGCAGATCAAGTAACACTGAGATGATCATGATGCTGATCATCTTCCTCACCAGAGCATCCTGGTACACATTGGTCCACTGAACTTGCTTAGCCCGGTTGCCTGCTAACACCATCGGCCTTCCCAGAACATCTAGATACTCCTGATGAGACAAAAATAAGCAAATAAATGAGAAATTATAGACAGAATTTAAAATACCTTAAAAATATCTTATTTAGTACTTTAGGAGTAGAATAACAATTAATTTGTGTCAAAGCATGTAAATCAGAGCATAGTATAGTGATGATGATGATGATGATGATGATGATGATCTAATACAGTTTCACTCAACATTGTAAATTCCTTCAATTTGGACATTTGTTAGCTGCTGTAATCTGATAACTGAAGCATGAATCAAAGGCAAACTAAAACATCTGTTAGATTAGGTCCTCAAAATAGACAAAAATAGATTAAATTTCACAGAGAAGCACAAACTAACACAAGAGTAGTACATTTTGAGCAGCCATGAATTAAACTTCTCGTTTAAATCCCACATTAAAAGACAATGTTTCAGTGATACAAGATTAGTAAAAAGAAAAAAAAAAACAACTCTGGTTGTTAACATGTAACCGTCAGTGTAATTTGTTTGGATGTACATCCAAATAAATCTATCTTATAAAAACATTGTTATTTTCCAACCAAGAATTCAGTTGCATAATTGGTCGCAAGGAAAAGCCGGCCTTCAATGACACTTTCTCCGTGCTGATGCTACATAATGATACATAATGATATGCTTGTGCGTGACTTTGGAGAATGAGACTTTGGAGAGATGATTTGGTTTGGGGAAATGACATTGAAGGGGGAGGGTGGGCTCCTTCAATAGCTATGTCTGGGAGATATTAGCATGAAGGACAACATTGTTTATAGTGGCTTTGATGGTGCTTTCACACTTGACCAACACTTGAGTCCGTACCCAGGACAGATTCTGGGTTTGTTTAGGGGGAGGGGCTCAGAATGATACATTTGCTTTCATATAGAAAAATTCCTTCTGGACCATGCAAGTCACAATTCTGTATGTCACCTTGACCTGTAGGCACTAGGTTCACCTGTGTGCAGTTTTATTATTACTTTCCTGTGGAACGAACCCTCATGCGGTGAAGAAGCTTTTGGATGCGCGTCACGTCGTTGTGCAGGAATAGCTGCAAATCAGGAGCTGCTTTTAAGGTAATTACAGTGCCCTAGTCCTATGAAATTCTTATATATCAATAAGGTTTTGTGTCTCCTCTGATGACCATAACAACCCTTTCTCCACCATCATTACACTTAATTGTGATAAACTGAACCAGTTCAATCAGGATAAACCAAAACAATGTCCACACTTCATACCAAACACTCTAGATAATCGACCTCGTGTGAAAACAACTTAAGTGTACCAGTTTGATTGCCTTACAACCATTATGTGAGCCAGCAGTAAAAGACTCACTGATCCTAAAGGCAGGAAACAGCACTGTGTGCACATTAAAGCCTTAGAAACAGCCCTTACTCCACTTTATATATTCTTATTCATCGCTGAAACATGGAGGTGCTGACAAGCGTGACCTAATCCATTATTAGCTCACTAAAACACTGTTTAATGCCCCACAGGGAGGTCTTTCATCAGACAGGATGACAGGTAGACTATCAGACATTATCGTGCAGCAGAGACAGGAAGTAATCTTTCTCTCTCTCTAATTTGGAGACATGGAAAAAAACAACATGAGAGACAGACATAGAGAACTGTGACACTGACAGCTACAGTCTATGATTATAATAGTTTAATGTTTTAAATGTTCTTGTGATTACACCCATATATTTTAAGTAGAATTGAGGGAAAATAGAAAAGAGAAAATTCCACCTGAAAGTGTATCCTATGGTAAACTATATGGACATAAGTATTCGGACACACTTCTTAGTCCCATTGCCACAGGTGTACAGATCAAGCACCTAGCTATGCAGTCTGTCTTCAAACATTTGTGAAAGAATAAGTCATTCTAAATAGCTCTCTGAAATCGAGTGTGGTACTGTAATAGGATGCCATTGTTATAACAAGTCAGTTCGTGAAATTTCTTCCCTCCTAGATATTCCACAATCAACTGTAAGTGGTATTATTGAAATATGGAAGTGTTTAGGAACCATGCATAATGCATAATCGTCACCAACACTCTGTTGTCTCAATAACTGCAGAGCTCCAAACCTCCTCTGGCTTTAACATCAGCACAAAAGCTGTGCACCGGATGCTTCTTGGCATGGTGTCCTTGGCCGAATAGCTATATGCAAGCCTTACATCACCAAGCACAATGGTCAGTGTCGGATGGAGTGGTGTAAAGCTCATAGCTACTGGACTCTGGAGAGCAGTGAAAACATGTTCTGTGTAGTGATGAATCTGATGTAGCTTCTCTATCTGACAGGCTAATGGATGAGTCTGGGTTTGGTGAATGCCAGGAGAACGTTACCTGCCTGACTGCATTGTGCCAACTGTAAAGTTTGGTGGAGGTGGGATAATGCTATGGGGTTGTTTTTCAGGGGTTAGCCAAAGCCCTTTAGTTCCAGTGAAGGGAAATCTTAATGCTTCAGCATACCAAGACATTTTGGACAACTGAATGCTTCCACCTTTTTTGGAACAATTTGAGGAAGGCCCTTTTCTGTTCGTGCATGACTGTACCCCAGTGCACAAATCAAGGTCTTTAAAGGCACAATTGGGTGAGTTTGGTGTGGAAGAACTTGACTGGCCCACAGAGAACCCTGACCTCAACCCCATCAAACACCTTTGGGTTGAACTAGAATGGAGATTGTGAGCCAGGCCCTCTTACATCAGTGTCTGACCTCACATTCTCAATGAATGGACAAAAATTCCCACAGACACACTGCAAAATGTTGTAGAAAGCCTTCTCAGAATAGTGTAAGGTGTTTTAGCTGCAAGGGGGAACCAACTCCATATTAATGTCTATGGATTTAGATTGGAATGTCATAAAATCTCCTGTAGATGTAATATCTACGTGTCCGAATACTTTAGTCCATATAGTGTGTATCCTTATCTATGCTCTTAAAAAATCACCAGAAATGTCACATAAACCTTAATGATTTACGAGGGGGCTTAGGAAGCTTAAGAACAATGCTGTGCTTTAGTGGCCAGTACATTAAAAATGTTGCCATTTGACAGATATTAGCTGATCTTCCATTGATTTGTTCACATTTCAAACCCCACTTCCAGAATAGCTGGGACACTGAATGAAAACTGAAATCTGTAATTTGTTAATTCACTGTAAGCTTTATTTAACAGACAAAAGGACAAAGAAAAGCTTTTCAGTGTTTTCAATGATGAACTTAATTCTATTTGTTAAATATAAACAAATTTAGAA
>JAOVVH010000023.1:8440071-8450939 GCA_028566435.1 Scorpiodoras heckelii
TTTAAATCGATTCTGAATCGTAGTAAATGAGAATCGATTTTCTTATGCGAATCGATTTTTTGGCGCACCCCTAATATTACCATAAACACTGTCTTACATATAAAACAAACAAAAAAGCATTTAATTTTGCATCACAACAGCCCAAGATTAAATAAATCTGCTGAATTTAGCTTTCATTTTATTTGAATTCATTCTTCTTTTATTCAACTGTTGAAATAAAAGCATTTTCCTTCTTTAAATGTAGGTTATACTCTTATATTGGGTAAATTACAGAAAATGAATACAGAATACTGTTTTGTCAAAAGTGTCATCTGAAACCTGTTAAAAACAGATATTTAATGTGTTTATACAGATATTTCTTGTTAAATCACATGACACATTTTAATGAACAGTTTATTCTTGTAATTTTAATATAATTTACTGTCATTTTGAAATATAAGAAAAAACTGTAAGCTTTAATGTTGAAAAAGTATAAAAAGAATATTTTTTTAGTTAGTAAGCGTAGCCTACATGGTACATTTAGACTTTTCTGTACCATTCATGGTGGTTTATAGGCTTGATTCCCTCAGATTTGTTCATCAAGGGTGGCCCTGTTAGGAACACTAAGCTCGCGGGAAAGTACACGAGCCCCTTGATTGATGGAGACTATTTTAGAGGAGCTGTAAATTGTTCATAAAAGTAAAAGTGCAAAGAGGTCTACTGAAATAAATGAATGACATAAATGTACTGGCTTGGGTTCATCCAGAGCCATAGGATGCCTTTGGTGTGTGAACTAGTCTCACTGAGAGACACCGGGCCCTGTGATAACACACACTGACTGTGTCGAACACATGTCCCTTATTGTTGCCTACAACTGGATCCTCTTTACTTAAGTGAACACACTGCCCTGTCATTTATGCAGTATGTTCTACCACACAGTGTAAACCTCTGCCAGAACACCTCTCAACCTATCAAAGAGCATTTGCATGTGTATGAGAGATATGGGAAAGAGAGAGTTTGTGTAGGTTGAAGGGCCTTCACGTTATGCTCTGGCGAGAACATGTTTGTGTCTGCATGCTTTTTGATAGGACACGTGATCTCGAGTGCCTTGTTCACCAAGGGGAAGCCGTGGCACCATCTTGCCTTTGTGAGTGTGTCAAGCGTGTTCCTCTGCAGTCGTGTGATAGCAGCATGCACTGTGGCAAAGAGGGAGATCAAGTCCACAGAGAACGGCTACGGAAAAACCGCCGCGCCTGCTGTGCCAATCTGGTCCTCTTCATGCACGCCATTAGACTGGAGAACATGGCCACTCAAAAAGCTAATCCTTATTTCAGAGCTGCTTTGGCTGTTGATGGAGGGAAGTCACGTTTATCGCCGGAAAGCCAGTCTCTTTTCGCCTAATTAATTATAAACTTGCCGGGGGGAAGAAGGGGGTGGGTGTGAGGAAGGACCTCTGGAGCACTTTGGCACTGTTCGTAACGGACTAATCAGGGAACTAGGTGAGTAATGATCATTAGGAGAGAGCTGAGAACGAGGGAGCAATGCAAAAAGCCACTGAGGACAAGCTGGTGGAAAAGAGTAGTGCAGGAATCAAGAAGTAGAAACGTGAACAAGAAAACACTGGATCAGATGAGTAAAAGCATCAGATTTTTTTTGTTTTGTTTGACATTTTAAAAATTTGTGTTGTATTGTATGTGTGGTTATAACACTAACAGAAGGATGTAACATATTTTCTTACTGGTTCTATAACATAAGCAAAGAAGACACACAATCAAGTATAGACAAATGTGACATGAAATAGTTTGCCATGTTTGCGTCATCTTCAAAAAGCATTAATTCTGCTTTTTTTCCTACAGGAGAAATACAAATGACAATATTTTGAATAATCAACTTGTTGCTAATTTTTGTGATATAATGATGTGATCAATTATTGTATTTATTTTTGACTGTTTATTTGCTTGTTTATTGTTAAAATCAATAGCATACAGCAATTCAGTATATACACTTAAATGTTCTTTTTTAAATTAAATCTAACAGTTTTTGTTTTTTCCAATATGTACAGAATCTAAATGTAATTAAAATGTTTATTGTTCATGAAATTATTTGTTTATTTACTTATTTAAATACAGAAAAAGTCAGAATCTTTAAAGTTGGAGCAAGATTGGTACAGAATTATTTAAGTCGGCAGAATGTCTGCTGGCCGTCTAATTTATTGCTTTGCCTAACTTTGGCCCAACAAACAAAATTACGCTGGGCCGGAATTGGCACCCAGCATTGGCTCAACGTAAAAGTTGACACTGGTCTGATGTTGGCCCAACGCTATCTCTTAAGCAAAATGATTTCTAAAGGACTGTAGTGGTATATAGTATTTAATTTACATTAAAAAGCCAGAGGTTTGGCATGGAGTAATCCCGAGTTACTTCAGTGTTTCTGTGGGTTTCCTCTGGGTTCTCTGGTTTCTTCCTGCCTCCCAAAAACATGCTGGTAGGTGGACTTGCTACGCTACATTGACCCAAATGTAAATGTAAGGCATCGGATCCACCATGACCCTGACCAGGATAAAGCTCACTGGAGGTGAACAAACTCCAGAAGAGATCAATTGTCAAAAAACCTCTGGGATGCCAGATCTTTCGAAAACAATCATGTGTTTTCAATTAATTTGTAGTCAGGAGAGCCATTAGAGGTCAAAGTGTCATGGTGGAGCCTAAGTTGTGAAAAACACCAACCACACTAAACACTCACCTTTGTTGGCACAAGCAATCCATTGCAGTGGAGTGACATCGTAGTTATGCTGCCCCACGGAGAAGGTAAAAACTCGAACCTGGGAGAGTAGGAAAGGCTCTGAACTGAAGCTATGTATGTATTATGGTTAAAATAGTACATTTGACATTTATGGCGTTTGGCAGACCCCCTTATCCAGAGCGACGTACATATTTATCTCATTTATACAACTGAGCAGTTGAGGGTTAAGGTCCTTTCTCAAGGGCCCAGCAGTGGCAGCTTTTTCTGTGGTCAGATTTAAACTCACAACCTTCTGGTCTTAACCAATGAGCTACACTGCCATAGTACTGTATAACTATAATATTACTATTTATGTTTAATATACAATGCATTAGGAAAGTCTTCAGACCCTTTCACTTTTTTCCACATCTTTTTATGTTTCGGCCTTGTGTTAAAATGAAAAAAAAAACCCAAAAAACTTTCCCCCCATCATTTTGCTCTCAGAACCTCAGGCCCAGTCTGAGGTCCCGAGAGCTCTGGATCAGGTTTTCATTAAGCATATCCCTGTACTTTGCTCCATTCAGTTTTCCCTAAACCAAGACCAGTCCCCTAAACCAAGACCTAAAAAAACCCCATAGCATGATGCTTCCAACACCCTGCCTCAGTATAGGCATGGTACTGGGCAGGTGATGAGCAGTGTCTGGTTTCCCCCAGACATGAAGCTTAGAATTCAGGCCAAACAGTCCAATCTTGGTTTCATCAGACCAGAGAATCTTGTTTCTCACAGTCTGAGAGTCCTTTTAATGCTTTTTTGCAAACTCCAGGTGAGCTTTCATGTGTCTTTTGACCAGATTGGTGGAGTGCTTAAGTGCACCTTCTGGAAGTTTCTCCCATCTGCACACAGGATCTTTGGAGCTCAGCCAGAGTGACCATTGGGTTCTTGGTCACTTCTCTTACCAAGGCCCTTCTCCCACATTATTAGTTTGGTGGGGTGACCAGCTCTAGGAAGAGTTATGGAGGCCACTGTGCTCTTGGGAACTTTCAGTGCAGCAGAATTCGTTTTTTGTAGCCTCCTCCAGATCTGTGATCCACACAATCCTGTCTCTGAGCTCTACAGGCAGTTCTTTCTTCCTCATGGCTTGATTTTTGCTCTGATCTGCATTGGCAGCTGTGAGACCTTATATAGACAGGGGTGTGGCTTTCTAAATTATGTCTAATCAACAGGTGGACTTCAATCAAGGTGTAGAAACATCTCAAGGATGATCAAGAGAAATGGGAGGCCCCCAGAGCTAAATTTCAAGTGTCAAAGCCAAGGGTCTGAATGCTGATGTCCATACACAATTTTAGTTTTCCCTTTTTAGTAAATTTGCAAAAATGTCTAAAAATTCTGTTTTCACATTCTCATTATTGGGTATTAAGTTCAGACTGATGGGGGAAACAGTTGATTTTTTTTTAAATTAAGCACAAGGCCACAACATAACAAAATGTAAAGAAAGTGAAAGGGTCTGAAGACTGATGTCTTCCAGAAATGATCAGGACTGCTTAACAATAGTCAAGTATCTAAAATTTGTGCAAAGGGTTATCAGAAGTGAATCCTTGTTTCTAGATGTTCTTTTTACATTTATTTGGGACATATTTTAGAAAGGAGACACTCATTACTGCACTCACTGTTTTATTGGGCCAGTTGTACTTCAAGAAGACCTCTTGAGCCCGATCCTCTCCTCCATCTGTGAACATCATTATCATCTTATTGCAGTTTGCCCTTGGAGCACTGCTTTCCTGAGAGAAAAGGGACGGAGTGGAGAAAAAAATATTAAAATGGAAAACAATTAACAATAATAATAGCGACTCCATTTTCTAGATAAACAACCTCGACTGTACACTTGAGTACATCTGCATCATAATGACAGTGTTTTGTCATTCGCTCCCTGTCTATTAGAGAGATGGAGCGTCAGTGCGTGTTTTTCTAATCACACTCCTGCCACCGTGCCCCACTGCTGCCTGTTTTCCTATTTCTAAAGAGCTATGCAGAAGTCCACGCTCTCTCCTGTCCTATCACAGCTGTCATTGACACTCGCCCGATGCCGCATCACTGACAAGATTCTAATAAAGATAAATAATACGGCTGCAATTACGCATTTCAGCTGCTCTCCAATCCGCCAATCAGGAGCGTCCACAGCAGCGGGAAATGATTAAAATGCTTTAGCGGTTTTGGCTCTGGCAGCGATTAGAGTGACTGCTGAGTTTGGAGGGCGCTAAGGCGAGCACAAAGTGAGGCTGAAAGCTTGGCTCGCTCTCCTACTCTGTCAAACAGGCAGAGAATACAAATTCATCTGTGCGTCTGCAGCCCATCTCCTCGCAGCCGCTCTCATCAATCATACCATCAGGGTCTATTAGAGAGCCAGGTTCCCAATACACACACACACACACACACACACACACACACACACACACACACACACACAAACACACAGATTTGTGGACGCGGACCAATGATGAAAGCTCAGATGCATATGCTGCTACGCATATACGTATACACAGTGATTTTCGGACATGCACAAAATAACAAAAAGCTCATGTTCTCTCTCTTTCTCTCTCTCTCTCTCTGTCTCTCTCTCTCACACAAACACACAAACACACACAAATACACAGCGCAAATGAAAAAGTCTTACCCTGTACCATGAGAAGGTAACACTGCTCAAAAATAAATTGGGACCACAGAATGTTCCATCTGAGTATTTCATGCTTTTAAGTCGTTTAAACCCTCCACAACTCAAGTACAAGCATCTCATTTTTCACCATCCTTCCTTAATAATTTTAAATTGAATTATCGTGTAAAATTTCACACATATTCAAGATCAATAAAAAACATAAATTGATTTTTTTTTTTACTTTCCCCCACATTCTTTCACCAATTCCCATCCACTAGTTACTTTTTACCACATGACAGCTACACAAACACATGCTTCCTCCGAGACGTGTAGAGTCTCGTCATCTTTTCAAACTGCTGCTTGTGCTGCGACACAGGGCAGAGGCACACGTGAAGAACAAAGCGCTACACTGCCTACTGGTTAGTGTCACGCTAGAGTGGCGCATGACCAGAGCATGACAAAATTTACCGATGGGATTCTCGTGATCAAACACCATTTGGGAGTCTCATGAATGGATTTTTGATCAAAATGTCCTTTAAGGTGGCAGGGCAAGGACATGAATGTGGAATGTGGAAACTACAAGGTGCTCAATGAATTTTGTCCAATAGCCAATGGATGGTCCAAAATCCAATAAAGATCCTGTCTTTCCATTTCGGTTGTCATATCTCCTTGCAGATATCTGCTAATGAATAGAGATGGTTGTGTGTGTGTGTGTGTGTGTGTGTGTGTGTGTGTGTGGACCAGATTTTATATCTTTGTGGGGACCAAATTGTCCCCACAAGGTTAATTTTCCTGTCCTTGTGGGCACAATTTGGTTACCACAAAGATATAAACACTATCTTGAGGCTTGATTGATTCAGTTGTGTATCGCAATTCTCTTCTGTGGTGATGCCTATATCACCATACTGACTCCACAATCACATTTTAAACCATTTTTTAAATTTATATGCAGTACGTTTTATGCCATTCCTCTAATATCCTACAAGTGTCACTCTAAACTGCAGCACAGCATCCTGAGTGGTAGAAGAATTATTTGCTAAATTTGTTTAGAAATAACAATTATGGTGGATGACATACATACCAGAGATACGTGCTACTCCTCCACAGTTTTATCTGGCTCAACTGTTTTTACACGGATCAATGTTTTACAATGGTAAGATAAAAATCAGAAAAAAATTGCAGTATGGTATCGGGATGTTTACAGAATCAGAGAATTGCAATACAAATGGAATCAGTACCTAGGTATCATGGTAATGTCATATGGGGCTGTACTGGTGATTCCCATTCCTAGTAAATAATGTCAGAAGTTTAAAGCTAACATTAATCACTACTGTGAAGTAGACTGTGTATTCTGTATCGGTTTATGTTTTTTATGTGTTTGAAAGTGTTTAGTCTTACATTTAGCAGCTGCTCAAAGGCAAACTGAAAGCCGGATTTGTAGTCCGTCGTCCCCTTGGCTTTCATGAGCATCACCTTGTCTTTGAAGATCTTTTTGTTTCTCACATTCGCTTGGACCAGCGTCTTAAAGCACGGCACAACGGCTTCTGCCTTTTCATTAAACTATGACAGGGGGAGGAAAGGAGAGATGTAGAGAGCACTATGAAAAAGGCAATTAAAAAGATTTCCTCCAAACACTTTAAATACTTAGTCATGTAAAAAGACATGTTCTTCTCAACCATTAGGTTGACGTATCATAATCTAGTTTTAATCCATTTTCCTGTCCATTAGAATTGATTTGTTTTCAAAATTGCACTTCATCTGGCAAAATGGAGTATTACACAACTCACACTAAGCTTAAAAACCATGCAAAACACATCATGAATTACAAAGACAACTATATTTTGTACTTTCAGTACAAAAGAAAGCAGATCTCTGTGCAGGTATCGAAGAATGTGTTTGTGTGTGTGTCTGTGTGTGTGTGTACTCATGTAGCTCCAGTGCTGTCAGTTCTCATCGATTGAGCTGCACTGTAACACCTGCTACATAAGACCAAGCACTGCTCTCTCTCTCTCTGTGTGTGTGTGTGTGTGTGTGTGTGTGTGTGTGTGTGTGTGTGTGCATGCACCACTAGATACTAAAGCTCATGTGCTACAGAAGACCTAGTGTATACTTATCATTAGCTCCATGCTTTAAAGCTACGTGTAGAATTTGCATAGTCATTTCTCTTTTGAAGGTCATGCTGCAAATAGACTGACATTTTTGGGTTAAGAGGAAAGATATTCATACATTCTAGTTGCACAGTGTTGTCATTTCTTTGTATGTAAGACTGTGAATATACAGAAAATAAGACACATACTGTACATACACATACCGTCATTTACAGTGAGCTGAGATTAAGACACATAGACTCAATAGAGTCAAAGTGTGTGTGCATGCATTTGTCGGCTGTTTGGTTTGTCCTTCAAGGTCATAGCAGTTTTGTTTTTATAAATATTTTATTCCCTTTACTCTTTGCCACTGAGGTCCAGTTTATATCTAAGAACTGCTGCTGTAATCATAATAAATTCACCTGCTCATCCCAGGACTCTTGTTCACAACCTCATCCTGAACATCTTTTCAAAACATTCCGTACTTTATACTACACACATAGTACTATACTATACTATACTACACTATACTACACTGTGCTACACTGTGCTATACTATACTACACTGCACATTACTACACTATACTACACTACACTACAATATACTACACTATAATATACTATACTACATAATAATATACTACACTGTACTACACTATACTATATTATACTACTTCCTTATGTCATTATATATACTTCTTTATGTCATTTGAAGGAGGTTTTTCCTCGGGTTTTGTTAAATGTTCATTAGGGATCAAAATCTGTATATTTTTTTCTTTAAATGTGTAACAATGTCTACTGTTAAGTGCATTATACAGATAAAAATGAATTGAATTAAAGATTATGATATAGTTATACTTTAACTTTTATAACCATATGCAGGCCCATAAGTATTTGGACAATGGCACTTTTTTTTCAGACATACACTATATTGCCCAAAGTATTCGCTCTTCTGCCTTCACACGCATACGAACTTGAGTGACATCCCATTCTTAATCCATAGGGTTTAATATGATGTCGGCCCACCCGCTGCAGCTATAACAGCTTCTACTCTCCTGATAGGGCTTTCCACAGGTTTAGGAGTGTGTTTATGGGAATTTTTGACCATTCTTCCAGAAGCGCATTTGTGAGGTCAGACACTGATGTTGGACGAGAAGGTCTCTGCTCTAATTCATCCCAAATGTGTTCTATTGGCTTGAGGTCAGGTCTCTGTGCAGTCAAGTTCTTCCACACCAAACTCACTCATCCATGTTTTTATGGACCTTGCTTTGTGCACTGGTGTGCAGCACTGTTCCCACAAAGTTGGGAGCATGAGATTGTCCAAAATCTCTTAGTACGCTGAAGCATTTAGTTCCTTTTACTGGAACTAAGGGGCCAAGCCCAACTCCTGAAAAACAACCCCACACCATAATCCCCCCTTCACCAAATTTACACTTGGCACAATGCAGTTAAGTACTGTTCTCCTGGCAACTGCCAAACCCAGACTCGTGATTCGTCACTCCAGAGAAAACGTGAATCGTGAAGCGTGATTCGTCACTCCAGAGAACACGTCTCCACTGCTCTAGAGTCCAGTGGCGGTGCTTTACACCACTGCATCCGACACTTTGCATTGTGCTTGGTGATGTAAGGCTTGGATGCAGCTGCTCGGCCACGGAAACCCATTCCATGAAGCTCTCTATGCATTGTGCTTGACCTAAACTGAAGGCCACCAGAAGTTTGGAGGTCTGTAGCGATTGACTCTGCAGAAAGTTGGTGACCTCTGCACACTATATACCTCAGCATCCCCTGACCCCGATCTGTCATTTTATGTGGCCTACCACTTCGTGGCTGAGTTGCTGTCGATCCCAATCGCTTCCACTTTGTTATAATACCACTGACAGTTGACTGTGGAATATTTAGTAATGAGGAAATTTCATGACTGGACTTGTTGCACAGGTGGCATCCTAACACGGTATCACATTGGAATTCACTGAGCTCCGGAGAGAGAGACCCATTCTTTCACAAATGCTTGTAGAAGCAGTCTGCATGCCGAGGTGCTTGATTTTATACACCTTTGGCCATGGAAGTGATTGGAACACCTGGATTTAATGATTTGGATGGGTGAGTGAATACTTTTGGAAATATAGTGTATATGCCCATGCCATAACACTGACTCCACCATATTTGACCGATGATGTGGTGTGCTTTGAATCTTGAGCCCATCCTTTCCTTCTCCATACTCATCTCTTCCCATCATTCTCATTCAAGCTAATCTGTCCAAAGAATCTTGTACCAGTACTGCAAAGTCTTTTTTTCCCTATCAAAGTCTAATCTGGCCTTTCAGTTCTTGAGCGCTGCCAGTGGTTTGTACCTTAAGGTAAATCCTCTACATTTACATTCATGAATGTGTCTCTTAATTGCAGACATTGACAATGATGTGTCTACCTCCTCCAGGGTATTCTTGATTTGGCTAGATGTGAAAGGATTTATTCTTCCCCAGGTAAATAATTCTGTGATCATCCACTTTAGTTGTCTTCTAAGTCTTTTATTGTTGCTGAGCTCGCCAGTGAATGTACCAGATTGTTCATTTGGCCAAAGCTTTTGCTACCTCTCTGATAGGCCTGTTTTGCTTTTTTCAGCCTAATGACGGCCTCTTTCACTTGCATTAACACCTTTTTGGACTGCATATTGAGAGTTCCCATAAACAGCTACAAAATGCAAATTCAACACTTGGAATCAACTTTAGACCTTTTATCTCCTTATTTTTTCAGGAAATAATGAGCAAACCAGCCGTGAAACAGCTTTTGAATCTGTGAAAATGGAGAGATTACTAAATAAATGGCTATAATTCCTAAACGGTTAATGTACTATTTTTGTTAATTAAAGCTGAAAGTCTAAAATTCAATCACATCTTGATTGCTTCATTTCAAATGCACTGTGGTGGTGCACAAAGGCAAAAACAAAAATTGTGAAAACTGTGTCACTGTCCAAATACAAATGATCTGCAGTTGTTTTGTACTTGTTTAAATCTTAAAACATCTAAAAAAATGACACTGAAATGTGATTTTTTTAAAAAGAACATTTGTTTTAGCTGTTGCACTGACACCAAGGTCACGTGTAATCCGTGGAAAGGGGCTGAAAACTGACCTGTACTTGAATTCACCACAGTAAGAGTGGTAATATTTGCTTCATGTCCCCCCCCCCCTCTCTCTCTGTCTGTCTCTCTCTCTCATGCTCTCTCTAATGGTGTGTGTGTCCTCACCTGTGCTACATTCACATAATCATCATCAGACAGTGTTTCCAGCATCTCAACCACAGAGGCCTTCATCAGCTTCAAAGTCAGTCCACTTACACTGCCGCTCCTACACACACAAACACACACGTACACGTACACACACACACACACACACACACACACACACACACACACACACACACACACACACACACA
>JAOVVH010000023.1:8504364-8517272 GCA_028566435.1 Scorpiodoras heckelii
TACAAAGTGCAGCTATATGGTAAGTGGAACTGAGAAAACGGACAATGAGTGTAGAGAAAAGGAGGTGGTCATAAGGTTATGCCTGATTGGTGTAAGTACATCCATGCTGGTTGTGTGATTACTAGCTCTGTATCTAACTGTCTCGTCACAACTAATCTGAGTCCTTCGGCTCAGCAGTCTGCACACAATAATTTCTATTGTCTAGTGAGTACACCAAGTCCATATGGTGTTTGTCATAGTGTTATATTCTATGTGTGAGTGTGTATGAACAAGAAAGGGAGATGCTCAAGTGAGCAGTTATATTTGATGTTTGTATATTCTGATGCAAAAATCTCAAGTTTAAGAAGATTTTCAGAAGGGACTTAAATTACAGCTGCCATTTTTAAAAAAGAATATAATCAATGTGTATAATTTACAGAACATACAGTTAACCAATACAATCATGATATTGTATCATTACAATGCACCGTTTAAGGTTAATGTCAGAAAATCACCATACAGTATGTCCAAAAATAAGCATATAATGTCCTTAATTTATAGAGCAAAAGATTACGTTTAAAAACCAATTAAAACCATAGGCTGATGTTGGCTTGCTATTCTGGTGGAACGCCCTCAAGAAAGCAGATGCTTGTGCTTCAGCGTAAATAACATTGTGCTCTTGGGCCACTGACAAACTAATCCATTATAGGTGAAGTCATTTTGCCATCTGGATTTATAAATATATCCTTTGATTATGAAGTAATATCGACTTTATTTGTTTTCCAATTAAGCTTTCTCTAGCTGGTTTAAGACTGTTTACATATGCATATCTATGCCAGGATTTGTTTGAGAAAGAGTTGCTGAGTTGCTGGATTTGTGCCATATGTTCAATTGGCTGCATTACCAAGTATTCTCCAACAGGCAATTTCATTTATAATTTGGGGAAATATTTATGAGGTGTTGAGGATTTAGTGTTTTGCAGTTTGGGCTTGTAGTCATACAAGTGTAAATCCCAGTATTTACTCTCCAGAAGTGTCTCAGCAATGTGTAAAAGAGGTGTGAATGAGGTCTTGTTTATAGTTCTGCATGTGCACATTTGTCTGCCTTTCTATATTTTTATGCAATGTGTGTGTCTCCACTAAGCAGCAAAAAATGAAAACAAAATGAAATCCTCGTGTTTCACTGCAGAATGAATGAAAGAAGAGGTGCTTTAATCCTAGTTACTTCCAGGATCTAAATCATTGATACTTATGGGATTTTTCTCATTTTCTCCACAAAGACAGACAAGACAAAGACTCACAGATACCACACATTAAATGAGAATATACACTGATCAGGCATAACCATATGACCACAAAAGTCTTGTCACTTATGCAAGTTATAGGAACAACAAATAATAACTTGAATTGCAGTTGATAAAGTCATGGTGCCTTGGAAAAAATAATGAATATTGTGTATGACTTCCATGAGCTTGGAGAACTGGATACATACATTTTGGCAATGAATCTTGGGTCCATGCGGGTTCCAGCAGGTCTTCTGCAGTTTTTGCGGTGATTGGGATGCAGTTCAATGGATGATTCATCAGAAAAATCAACCTTCTGCCACTTTTCCACTGTCCATCCTTTCTGCAAGCTGTGGGCCTTGGCAAATATGACACGAATTTTTTTGTTGTCTTCCGTTTAATGCTGGTTTCTGAGCACTAATTCAGACATGGAGACCACTGCGTGAAAGAATTCGACAAACTGTTCTTGTAGATACAGCATTTTCTGGTGAGCAGTTCTCATGTAGCTCCACTGCAGTTGACAAAGGGCTGGCCCTGGACTGTCGAAGCAACAAACAGTCCTCTCGAACAGCTGTCTTAAGGGGTCTGCCTGACCTGGGCTTGTCATGAACGTCACCAGTTTCTTGAAATCTTTTTCTTTCTTTCTTCACTTGACGTTTGGATACATTAAAGATGTCTTCCACCTCAGCAGCAGACTTGTTCTTCAGGGTCTTGATGATCAGCACTTTGGTTTGTGGTTGAATCTTTGGCATGTTGTCAGAGGTCAGGTTGCACTTCACATGAAAGACTGGCGTGCTGGGGCTCTTTTCATACACACCTGGAAATGTGTTAATTACACTATTTGTCCCAGGTGAAGCTGTGATTGGTTGAATCATTTAAAGACACAACAAGACTTCTGTCCCTGCAAAAATGGATCTTATGGGCTTTACCAAGCTGTGGACATCAGGACACTTTTTGACAGTTTCATTTTGCACCCAGTTTTAATATGAAAGCCCTTGACATTAAAGTGAACCATTTATTGTAACAATAGATTAATTACAAATAAAGTTATATGCCATTTTAAGTTACTATGTCCTTAGGCGACAAGGCTTTTGTTAATTACTGTTCACTCATGGACTACAGTCTGTAACTGTGGAACTACAAAGTGCAGCTATAAGGGTAAGTGGAACTAAGAAAATGGACAATGAGTGTAGAGAAAAGGAGGTGGTGATAAGGTTATGTCTGATCAGTGTATAATAACCCCCTTTGTCACAACCACTCCATCCCCCAGTTACTCTAAGTCCCATAATCCTCAGTCTCCAGCCATATCCATTCCCCTGGTCTCATCCAGTCATCTCTGTTCAGGTGTGTCCTCTTTGCCTGCATATACTGCTAAGTCACTCACCTGTACACATGATAATTCAGGCAATTATCCAAACAGCGAATCATGTGACAGTGAAGTAGTACATAAAATAATGCAGATACAGACCAAGAGCTTCACTTAATTTTCACATCAAACATCAGACCTCAGTAATTTTGTCCTTGGCATCATTGCTGGTTTGAGTATTTCAGAAACTCATTGGGATTTTCATGTCCAGAATGGTGCAATTCTGCTTTGTTCAAGAGAGGGTGATCAGAGGAGACTGGAAGAAGAAGCTGACGGGAAGGCTACAGTAATGTAAATTTACATTTACATTTATGGTATTTTGCAAACATTCTTATCTAGAGTGACTTACATTTATCTCATATACACAACTAAACAGTTGAGGGTTAAGGGCCTTGCTAAAGTGTCCAGAGGCAGCTTGGCTGTGGTGCGATCATGACCTTCTGGTCAGCAGTCCAACATCTTAATCACTGAGCTACACTGCACTCCTTACAACTGTGGGGGGCATAGAAGAACCCACAATATGTTAAAGCTTGAGGTGGATGAACAGAAGACCATGTCAGGTTCCATTCCTGTCTGCCAAGAACAGGAATCTGAGGCCACAATGGGCACAGGCTCACCCAAAGTGGACACCAGAAAACTGGAAAAATGACCCCTGGTCTTATGAATCTTAATTTCTGCTAAAAAAAATGCAGATGGTAGGGTCAAAATTTGGTGCACCAGCACAAATCCATGTATCCATGTATCAACAGTCCATGCTGGTGGTGTAATAATATGGGAAAAAAATTCTCAGTACAGACTGGCCCCTTAATACACTGAAAAAAAAAGTCTGTTGGATTTACATGAAAAAAATATGTACATCGGTTGCACATAATAAATTTATGTTTACTCAAAATTTAAATCCATCAAGATGAAGCAGTTTTTACATGATTTAATCATGTTCTAAAGAGAAACATAAATAAATTATTTAGTATATACAAACTTCATATTTATAAACGCAACAGCCCTGCATTTCCTTTTTTTCAGTGTACAACATAAGCATAATTTGAATTCAACAGACTTTCTGAGTATTATTACTTACCATATGCATCCCTTTATGGCCACTATTTACCCAACTAATAATGGTGTGATAATGTGCCACAGTACATGTCACAGTACTGGTGGTATTACATTCAGTTTCCAAATAAAGGCATCTTCTTCTTCAGTCACCAGATTTGAATCACATAAAGCTGCAAAATAATTATGTCAATAAGAACCAAAATCTCAAAGGAACATTTCCAATACTTTGTGGAATCCATGCCTTAAAGACGTAATGGTGGTCCTACCCAGTATTTGTACTATGTTCCTAATAAAGTGACTGTGAGTGTATATCCATATCTTCTTCACTAAGTACTGTCTATGCTCTTCACCTATATTATTAAGCCTGTATTGTCTTGTATTGTTTGTTTTCCTGTGTAAGGTCTTTGCCCTGGCTGTTCTGCATTTAGTCCTTGGTTTTGCCCTTTTGTCAT
The DNA here is from genome assembly GCA_028566435.1 of Scorpiodoras heckelii. Classification (NCBI taxonomy): domain Eukaryota; kingdom Metazoa; phylum Chordata; class Actinopteri; order Siluriformes; family Doradidae; genus Scorpiodoras; species Scorpiodoras heckelii. The sequence continues at coordinate 8,508,500 of JAOVVH010000023.1, forward strand.
TCTGGTTAGCTTTTGACATTTTGCTTTGTATTTACATTATTCTTTTGCTTACCACAGGTTTTCCTATTTCTGGTTTTTAACCTACAGTTGTCTCTGCTTAGTCTGCCAAAGTCTGAGACTCAGCTAACATATGGTAATGGAAGATTCAGAAATGTTTTCAGAAAGTGTAGTTATTCAGGGAAGACTTTTAGGCCAATAACAACAACAATAACGACGTGCCCTTCAAGCCTCGGTGGAGGAGCTCACCAGTCAGATGCACCACTTTGACTGTTCCAGGGCTTACATTATATCTTTCCCACCTCATACAGGAGGAAGTTCATTGGACCATTACCTAACTACTTTTTTCCTCTCCTGGAGAACTATAATGTTGACCCATCTTGATGCAAAAGATTTTTATTATAACGCTTTAACAAAACCCCCATGTTCTACTTGTATTACCCTTTCTCCATTTATGCGGAGGGCAAAAGACTGAGTCAATGCCATCTGGAGTAAATGTAATAAAGTAATGAGATATTATGAACTTTTCACGAGATTTTTAAAAGAATGTTCATGATTACTCTTCAAAAGGCTAGGCCAGCAAGTGTAAGTGCAAGTCTTTTGTCACTATCTCAAGGGTCAAGTTCAGCTGCAAAAAAGCATTTTGGCACCCTGGCTGCCAGTAGTGGCTGTAAGCAGCTCTTGCACCAGCTTATAGAAGGAGTCTAAAATCAGATTTGGTCAGCAAACCAGCTTAGCATTGCCTTGTAAGGACTCTTTAATAAACTTTGCTGAAGTGGTTCTGGATGGCAGAAACTCTCCCTGCTCCAGCAGTGATTGACTTTAGAGTTGCAAGGAATTTCATTCCATCAAGCCCACGCATTAGTCCATTATTATGGGTCTCCCCTGGCTCTGTAGTCATAACCACCATGTCTGCTGAAGCAAATTAGACATTGGCCAGGTACGCTGTCATTTGTTTTTGCTGAGAGCCCATCAGACCAGGAACATTTTAGACGCCTTTAGTAAAACCAAGGCGAAAGCACTTCCCCCACACCATCTGTATAATTATGCTATTGAGGTAGTTCTCCAATAACTCCAAGGTCTAGACTTGATCCTTTATTCCCAGCTGAATGTATGGTTATGTAAGACTAAACTTGGTCTATATTATGTCTCCAGCATCTGCAAATCTGTTCGTGGAGAAGAAAGGAGGAGGTCTTAATCCATGTTTTGATTATAGGGAACTTAGTAACACCGCTGTGAAATATTTACACAATATATGCACTCCTATTTAACATCCTCCTTCACTGTGCATCATTTTCCCCAGCTGTATGATTGGGTCTGTCAGGTATTAAAAACAGCAATCATCTAGCATTTAAATGGCAAATAAATGATAACATATAACTCCATTACATGTCCATGCTTCAAGCAACTTGGGAGGCATCAATCTCAGAATACCTCAAGATGCTTTTGGGAAAACCCAACATCTGTCCATGCATTCTCAATAGACCAGCTAATTATGGAGAGATTACTGGAGGCATGAATGGTACAGGCTTTATAAGACAACTGAAAGAGGGAAAATGTAGAGGAGCTGTGAGTGGAGAGGAGGAGACACTCACAAAAACAGTACAGAAAGAAAGGAATAGAATGAGTGGACATCATTCTGGGATGCAGTTGGGGACCTCATGTCTCTTAAAATGGATCTTACCACATTACAAAGTAGCATGACTCTGAGGTGAAGGTACTGCAGCAAAGTTTGATTATTCTTGAATCCTGGGCTGGAATTCATTAGTAGTCCGCACCATAAAGATAAACTGCAGAACATGGACATCATTTTCCAGCAAAAGAGATTCATCAGAAAAAGGTGGGGAAAATGTAATGCATATCAGAGGGTCCCTAAATTTTCTTATTAGGTGTGATTGCTTCAGTAATGTAAATGGTGTCAATAAGCAAATATGGACCATGGAATACTGGTTTAGTAAAGGAAGGGTCCAGGTGCATAGAGCTGTGTATAGTCCAGTTATTCACATGTAGTGCAAAATTGAGCACATCAGTACGGACTTAAGTCCTCTGAAGTACCAGAAAAGCTGGTGCTGGAGACTATGCAAAATACATAGCAACGCCACCTATGCACGTTATTGGTTGCATCTGCCAGTGTGTATATAAAGCGATAGACATCTATGGAAGCTCCTAGAGCTGTTTCTGCTATGAGAATGGCAAGTTAACACGATTTTGCAATTTTCAACACGGTTTAATAGTTGGACCTTGTGAGATGGGTCATAACATTTCGGGAGTAGAAGTCTGGATTTTCACATCTGAGAATTTCAATGGTGTACCGTGACTACAAGAATTCCAGCAAAACCTCAAACTTACAATAGCGGTGTGGCCGTAAAAAGACTCTGGGTGAACATGACCAGCGTCGGCTGGCAAGAATCGTTTCACGTGATAGGCGTGTTACACTGCCTCAAGTGACATCGGAATTCGATGCTGGGGCCTCAACAAACGTCAGCATGAGGACTGTGCAACGTTCCCACCAAGATCCCGTGGGGGACCAACCAAGTATTCACTGGTATACCAGTTTTTCTGATACTTCAGTGTATACCATTCAGAGAGCAGTTCTGTGTACAGTGCAAAGTTTGTCTAAAATATAGGCCTGTCTCAAATCTAAATAAACTTTACCTTGGGTTTCTTGTGCAACATCAAGTTGAGGAAGTCAGCATCATTGTCTGATTATATGTCCTGCTGAAATTTATGATTTAGGCTTTCTAAGTATAATAAAACTGGAATGGCATTTAGAGGCAAAAACATAAATATGACACATAATTATGACATTATTACCTAATTACTAATCACTAATTTTTAAAAAGTTTTTATATTGTTTTCCCCTTAATCAAAAACATTTGCTTATCTTGAGGACCACATTTTTTGTAGATACATTTATGAACAACATAATCTAGCAGACGAGTGCTGGGTCAGTTAATATTTTAAACTGTGGAGATGTTTTCTTGACAGGAGCACATCAAAAGACCAAAACCTTGCTGTTCGAAATTAAAATAGTCAATTAAATGCAAGACAAAATAGCCAGTGCCCCATGCACTCATTACAATTTCAAAAACAATTTTGATTTAATATCTCGTAACTAGACTTGTTGCAAACACAATCTGCTGTTTACATCTAGATTTTCTATCCCTGATTTTTCTCAGATTAATTTTTTCTGCTTAAAAAGATCTGGCAACCAAAGAGGTGGGAACCACACCCAGGCAATTCTAATCATCTGAAAGGGACGCTCAGAAAATTGCCTTACATAGGTGTGTAACCCATCCCTTAACACAAGTAACTTTCCCTGCATAAATACTGATGTAACTTTTTCACTTAAGTTGCAGACTTTCAGTTTGATCCACAGAGTAGGGAATGCTTTTCTACTTTCATATTCATAGAGTCTGGATTTCTTGATGAAGGCAAAATTGTAGGTGCTTTTATGCCTTTTTCCTATTTTTTTTTTTGAACCATTAAGCAATTTATTATTCAACATTGGAAAAAATGCAGGAACTTCAAAACATTATTGGTGCTTTGAACAAAAGACACTCAGGCGTTAACAGAAAGTGCCTGGATAGGAGATGTGTGTGGTTTTAGGAGGCAGAAGTGGATCACTGCTAGACTGATCGTAGTTTTTTCTTTAGATAAAAAGATTTTCTCAAAGTAAGCCAAAGCTGTGTGTATGTGTGTGAGTGTGTACATTTGTGTGAGGGAATTAACTTTGTGCCCTACAGCCCCATGTTCTCAGGTCAGTAGGGGGCAAGATGGGGGTCAAAAGGGTGTGTCAGGGGGTGTCCCCTTGGCCTCCTTAATGATGAGTGATGTCCGACAATTAGGGATGCTGACGGCCCCTCAAGTAGCCAGCCATTAATCACATGCCTGCCCCGCAACAAAAAATCGCTCTTTGATTTATGATGGCTCCGTCACTCCCTCTGCCTCCCTTTACCACTCTCCCTCACCTTCAGCTATGTCCTGCATTTTGTGGTTGGCTGACTTCTGGAATCAGTGCCTTTCTTAGCAATGATAAATCAAGCAGTACTGGCTGTCTTGGGAGAAAGGCATGGTGACCTTTCATGTACAGAAAAGAAACACAATCACAACGTAACCGCAATAGTACGCCAAATGCATTACTCTTATCAGCTCATGACATTACACCTCCTTGCCAAAAGATGTCACCCTCAACTGATGATTAGCTTAGCTTCTGGCTCACCATTTCCAGGTTACTTCCTAGGAAAAGATTCCAACGCTAACACATGCATTGTGTCTTTGTGAAGTGCAACTTCCCAATTCCAGTGTTTGGATATCCTGATACTTAGGATTACTCGAACCAAAGCCAGGACCATAGCTGATTCTCAGTCTGTGTCCTTGTCTCTATTTGTGTTCTTGTGTACTTGAGAAATGTCATCAGTCACAGCCCGAATACTGCTCCATTCAAAAGTCTGCATCAAACCAAATACAGTTTAAATGCCCAGATGTGTTCTTGCTCTGCCCCTGTTATCAAAGATGCATTAGGAGGTGACTTGTGTGGACTTGGGACAGTCAGATATCCCAGAATACATTTCGCACCAAGCTCAGCGTAATGGCAGAGTAGAAAAAAACTTCAAAATGCTACTGTTGTTGTGTTATGAAATGAAGCTATAAGATTTCAAGTATGTGGTTAATTTATCAAGAAAGAGGCTAGGTGAAAATTTTTGAAGATGTTTTCAGTCACGGTAGCAGGTGACGTCAATTACGTCAAGTACGCTGCTGTTCCGATTGCAGAATAACCGTACAGCATCCTTCCGTCCTCGGGAGTTTGTACTCGTGAGTCAAACTTACCAAGTCGGTACTACCAAGTACACAAGTCCAAATTTGGCATACATTGTATTGAGAAACGGCTCATGTTTCCCCCGTACTCATCCACCAGAATTCCAAAGGCTCCATGACCATGGGGTTCTGTCACACCACCGTGTGGCATTACACCTCCTCACCAACAGAAGCCACCAATACGTGAGTATCTTTGCAAAGTCTTTCCAATTCTCTTGTTGGTGTAAGTCTTGTTTGCTCTGTGTAGGCCCCTTGCTTTGTCTGCTGACTATCTTTTGGATTTAGTCCTTGTATAGGACTACCAAGCATAGCACCAAGAGAGTCCCAGACTGCCTTTAAAACCTTTAGAGATATGTTGCAGAATTAGGGTCCCCAATTTATAGGAGAAGAACTGTTCACCTTTTGTGAGAGTTCAGACTGCTGTGTCTTTATATACAGCAAATTTACACATTTCACATAAATCAGCATGAATTCTCAAAAATGCGAAACAGAAATGTCACTTACGTAATCAGAATCAGCCTTGGCGTCGTAGTACTCTATTGCACTAGCCTGAAAAACAAAAAAACAGAGAACATACTATATATAGATAGTAATACTGGAAAATAAATATGTGAATATATGAATATACCCTAACCCAATTTCTTTCTTGACGATCTTCCTTTTGCAAATGTCTGAATCATTCTATACAAATTGTGTGTTTTTCCTCCACGTGTTCCATGCTTGCTAATAGGCAATCATGGTAATGAAATAATGACCCTGTCCTCAGGACACACTTAGGAGACAGAAATGTCAATCTGTCTTTTATGCTGTTTGTCATTTGGTGTGATTTTGAGAGATTTATTAATGTTAAACAGATTAGGGGTTAGACACACAGAAGACGCTTTACAAACTGCCTGAGGCGAAAGAAGAAATACATCAGCCCATAAAGCGTTCTGAAATTACTGCACTTGCATCACAGATGACATTTTGGTATATCATATTTTTAATAAAAATAAAATACTAAATAATGGTAATTAACTTCCGCTGACAGAAACGCACGAATAGCGTGTTCTCTCCCGAAAGCCTGCATTAATCCTGATGATGCTTCATACATCAATATGTGGTTGAATTTGAACATATTATTGCAAGCAAATTCAAACAGTTCTGCGTATTACCACCTACTGTGTGAAGAAAACCACAATCGCATTGGCCTGTAAATGAAGCCACACACACTATCCAGGTATTGTCAAGTCTGTTCAGAAATATGAGCGACTCAGAGAGATTGTGGAATGCTCCAGAAAACACAAGCCAATGTTCTCTATTGCCTCTGAAATGTCCTTGACATCATTTCTGCAGTAATTAGCACAAAATGTCCAAGTGAAGCAACGAGAACAGAATTTCCTTTTTTCCCCCCTCCCTGATTCCAGAGTGTCATTCTGGCATCAGACCATGTGTTTGGAATCTGATCTCTAAATATAGCACACGGCTGCCATGCTACTTAACTCTATTGAGAGGAGTAATGTGTATTGTGTAATGAAGTTTAAACAGAGGTTGAGAGCAGCATATCCATCTCATCTAATGCTACCACAGTCACACACTGCGACTCCCTGCTGTCTGATCTCTGCAGGCAGCCTGTGTCTCTTCTCCTCCCTCTCCCCTCCGCTCAAGTCTTCTTCATGTTCCGAAAAAGACGACAGGCTCTCAAGGGCAATGGAGCGCAGGATCCCTAAGTGTGGGATCTGACTGTCACTTCTTTTATTATGTCTGAATCCCCCCTCCCTTTCTCTCTCTTTCTATCGCTCTGTCTTTCTCATCCCATCTCCCTCTTTCTCTTTTCATTTTGGCTCGGCTCCAGCTCCACTTCAAGCTGCCAAGGCCAACACAGCTAGTCCCAGTTGCTGTGATGACAGCCGGCACTGAGATGATCGTAATGGCCGAATGAACACTCAGCAATCTGCAACTCTCACAAATCTATCCCCTGATCCACTACACACAAACACACACACACACACACACACACACACACACGCACACACACAGCTCTCTCTGAATATACAGAAAGAGAAAGATGGAGCACGAGACTGAGAAAGAGACAAGTATGTGGAAAGACAGGAAGAGTCAGGAGAAGTTACTGAGAAAAAGATGAGAGAAAAACAAAAGGACATAGATGGAGATGTGGAGAAATAAAAGGCAAAAAACAGCTCTATTTCTGAGACCTCCTAAACAAACACACACACACAAACACACACACACACTGCTTCTCTACACAGGGAAAAATATATCCCTATATCCCCTTCCCCTATTTTTTTATCCCATTAGCTAAATGCACGAGAGAGAGAGAGAGAGAGAGAGAGAGAGAGAGAAATAGAGACTGCAAGAAACACCTTTTGCATGTCCAGTAATAACAGTTTGCACCTCATACAATGTAAAGTAATCCATTAACTACATTATACTAACAATTTCAATTGCACCCAGTGCACATTAAACACCCCTGACAACTACATACCCGCCATGTGGCATTGCACACCAATTAAATATTCTGGCAACAAATCATTAACCATCTAAGCTCACTATCTAATCTACCTATCTCACTATTCCCATCACGCTGTGTGTTAGGGTCTGTTCAGATTTGTAGTTCGGTTCTGTTGGTCCAGACCGAAGCAGAAAATCGATATATTGTTACATTTTAGTCCTGGTTTGGTTAGCGTTCACAGTCACAAATTTACAATCAAACCAAAATAAGTAAAAGAAAAAACAAACAAACAAGAAAACCCCAGCAGTGACGTATGATGCACGTATGATGCATATACCTGGTGATATTTTCACCAACTGGAAACATGGCAGGTGGTGGTAAAATGGCTAGAGATGGAGTCAAAACCATTTCATTTTCAATGCACTCTGTTCTCTCTTGGCACTTTTAGTCCCCACCTTGTAACATCGCCTCCTGTCTTTGATTTGTTTAGATGCCTTTGGTTCTTACTGCGTTCATGCTCCAAACAAACCGCACCTGAGTTTGTTTAGAAACGGACCGAGACCGGCTAAAAAGGTGGGTCTTGGTCCTTTTCTAAACAAACTCACTTTCGGTTCGTTTGAAGCACGAACGCATTTGTTTGGTGAGCACCAGAGTTCAAAAGGAAGCGTTCACACTTACTCTAACAAACCACACTAACAGAGGTATCACACCAGGGTTCATTTTAATTGAACCATAGCTTACAAGTTTCAATCAAGCAATAAAATCAATATTACCCACTGGAAAAACTCAAAAACAAACAATATATCACTAGAAAGGGTGGCACGGTGGTGTAGTGGTTAGCACTGTCGCCTCACAGCAAGACGATCCGGGTTCGATTCCTGGTCTGGGCCTTTCTGTGTGAAATTTGCATGTTCTCCCCGTGCTTGCGTGGGTTTTCCCCGGGTACTTCGGTTTCCTCCCACAGTCCAAAGACATGCATGTTAGGTTGGCAGACACCCTTACCCAAAGTGACTTACACTTATCCCATTTATACAGCTGAGCAGTTGAGGGTTAAGGGACTTGCTTGGGGGCCCAACAGTGACAGCATGGTGGGGATGAGAATTGAACTCATGACTTTCTGATCAATGGCCCAATGTCTTCACCACTGAATTACCACTACTCTTCCCTGCCCCTAAGAACATCAACCCAAAAGAAAATCAACACAAAATACAGCACACAGCATCAGCCATAGACACATAAATGCAAAACACCTTTGTTTTACTCTCCAACACACACACGCACACACACTCTTTCTCTTTGGGCGTACTCACACTAGGCACGGTTTCCTTGTACCGTGCTGGAGCACGGTTGTCCCCCTCCCTACTCCCCCACTCGCTTGCGCTCACACTGCGTTTTAACAATCCCGGCCCGGGCACGCTTGCGTCATCATAATGCGAACTTTGTTTTGAAGAAACAGTACAATTGAGCTCATGTTTCTATTGATATTGAGGCTTATTTGGAGCCGTT
>JAOVVH010000023.1:8517372-8532472 GCA_028566435.1 Scorpiodoras heckelii
CACTCACAGACAACCAGACCACTCCCACTCTCTCACAGACAACCTGACCACTCTCACAGACAACCTGACCACTCCCACTCCCACTCACAGACAACATGACCACTCCCACTCCCACTCACAGACAACATGACCACTCCCACTCTCTCTCACAGACATGACCACTCCCACTCTCTCTCACAGACAACCTGACCACTCCCACTCAGAGACACCCTGACTACTCCCACTCACTCTCACAGACAACCTGACCACTCCCACTTGCTCTCACAGACATCCTGACCACTCCCCCTCAATTTCACAGACACCCTGATCACTCCCACTCACTCTATCAGGTTATTTGACAAAGCCAATTACTTGAACAGGAAAGGACACAAGAAAATGGCACCAAACCATGTTTACGATAGAAATGTTGGTTGTGGTGTCTTTTTATGAAAAAAAGAACAAATTATTAAGTAGTGGTGATGACAGTCACACAGATATGACCTTTCTTTGTTTCATAATCTTTCTATGTTAAATTCAGTGGCTCATGTACACATGATGATACATCTCTTTCTCTCTCTCACTCATTATCTTATGCTACTACTGGTTTGTTGGTGGCACTAAACTCCCTTGACAGGTCACCTGTCCATCACACTGACTGCATGTCTTTGGACTGTGGGAGACAACTGGTACTCCCAGAGAAAACTCACACAGACACAGGACAAATAAACTTCACACAGAAAGGACCCTGACCAAGGACGGTGTGTGTTTGGTGTTAAAAAAAAAGGTGTATGTTGACTGTAAAAATCGTCCTTGGGTTTGAGAAAGGCGCTATATAAAATTGAACTTCATTCAAGGACTCAAACCCAGGCCCTTCTTGGCCTTCTTGTGAGGCAACAGTGCTACCCACTGCACCACTGTGCTGCCCAGGATGATACATGTGATGACAAAATACATGCATGAATCTAAAAAAATAATCTCCAAGTCTGATGTGTTTTTGTTATTTATTCATTCATTATCTTAACCGCATATTCCTGTTCCCAGGGTCATGGGGTTTTTGTTATTATTACCCAAAATATTTTTCTATATGATTTGTATATACTTTATATACTGTATAAGACATTTTGACATTTAAATGGCAAATGGTCTCGGTGTAATCCATGGAGACAGCTTTGATTTTGCATCCATATCTCGCCCAGACACACATGAATTAATTTATAATTATACGACACACACACTCCCCATGTGTCCTGATCTGATCTGTCTGTCGATTCCCAACAAAGGAATTGAGTTTAACTAGCTGTCCTAGTTGGTCCTGTTCTAGTTCAGGCTTTCTTTGTGACTTTGTGAGTGATCTATGTGAGTGATCTATGTGAGAGGTGTGTGTGTGTGTGTGTGTGTGTGTGTGTGTGTGTGTGTGTGTGTGTGTGTTTGCTAGTTATACATTGCTTTTTGCAGCATTTATGCTCTTAAAGGTTATACTATTAAACATGTGCAGCTTCAAGCTCCAAGCTTAAGTCTAGATATCAAACACAGTTTGGTGACATTTTGTTTGCACAAAAATAAACTCAATTACTATGAAATGCTCAAGCATAATATTCAGCTTTCCAAGGCCCTTCTTCTATAATAATGTGTAAAACATCAATTGTTCAAGCAGGTACATCATTTTGTTTTATCTGATACCCACAGTGGAAATAACCTCCACTGCTTCATTCCTAATTTGTGGGCATAGTATATGTATTTTAATCATCAAATACATTCTTTCAATCATCCATTCACATTTCAAGACCTTGCTGATTTGGCACAGCACTCCATTTCTGAGACGCTCTCCAGGCACTCGGACTCCAGAGATCTCCATCACAGAGTGTACAATGGCCCTCTAATGGAAACCGACTTCCTATCAAACACAATCACACATTTCATTTGCTGCTCTTCATTAGGCCATAGAGTGGCCAGAAAGGGGCTGAATGAGACAAAAAAAAGAGGAGATAACAGAGACACAAGGCTTCCACTCAGCCACCACAATCCACTGTCCTTGAACCATCATCCACTAAGAGCAGAGATCACGGTCAGCCTGATATAAACCACATCCAACTCTCAGACTGTCATGTGATGGTATTTCTGCTCTAAATGCATATGTACAAAACTGTAATCCAAGCTGAATGATGTACGTGGTGAGCCTGCACAATTCTCCTATTTTATTGGTATTAGAAAAATTACTTTATTTAGAAAAATGCATGTATCATCTGGAGCATTTCTGTCTTTTAAGAAGAAATGAAGTGCTATAAAGCGTTAGCAATTAAATTATTAAAGCTTTCACAGTTTGTCTTGTGTCATGAAAAGTGATGGTAGGGCCCACAGCAGCTGAAAGTAGGGCTGCAGCTGCTTGCGGGGCTGAGAGTCGCACTAGGGTCAGTACTGTAGCTGGAGAAAAAAGATACGAGTCCCAGATGGGGAAAGGGATCTAGCAAAGACAAGCCCCCATGAAATAAGGAGAGATGAGCATGCAGGATGAGAGAGAAAAGAAGTAGAGCATGCTGGGTAATGGGGTTATTCAATAGAAACATGGCTATTGTCCTAGTGCCACTGAAGCTGGACATGCAGGGAGGGACACACCACTTTATCTAGTGAAATATCAGAGGTGGCAGGGGTATCTGAGGGCAGCTATGAGAATGAGGCCAGGTACACTGGAATGCTGTGAGCAAGACGATGGTCACTGAGGTGAAAAGGAAGAAACAGAGGCCAATGTAATTATCTACGCTCTCAAAAACACTGTCCTGATTTATGAAAGTCAGGTGACCAGCCCTACACAGCAACTACAGAGAGACCTTATAAGCAACCTTATTAAGATGTCCTAAAATGTCACAAATGGATAGGCGCAAGCGGATGCAATCGTAGGTGAAGGGTGTTTATTTGATAAGCACAGGCACATAATCCAAAACGGCAGGCAGAAACAAAGTCAGTAAACAGGCAAGGGTCAGGTGATGTATAAACAACGTAATCAGGGCAAGGCAAGAACAAAAGAAAAGAGAACGAGAACAAGATCAGAAACCAAAATACAAACTGGATCACATGGCTTGGATACGACAAGCAAAAAACATTGAAACTTTGCAAACACAACAGAAAGGCAAGGGAAAAAATATGCACTCTAATCAAAGGGGCAAACATAAAACAGGTGAATATCATGTAAATAATCTTGAAGGACATCAGAAGTCCGTGCGGTAGTGCTGATAACTGCGAGATGCACTCAGAGCTGTAGCATGCAGCACTTGGTGCGAGAGGGAAATATGTGACATGAAATCAAAGGTGACCTTATTTTTCCTTGTTAGCTCATGTCTTTGGCCAGGCTGTACATGAATCATCTGTAATAATCACCGAAGGCATTCCACTCAAGTGCAGAAACTTCTTTGCCCCTCTGACATTTTACAACATCACTGTGTACATGGAAAGAATAAAAAAAATTCTGAAAAGACATGTTAATGTACTCGCAGGGGTGAGCACTAACTTTGGCCTCGGCACACTACCTCCATACTTGCACATACAGATACACCCTCCCTTCTGGGATAAAGTTTTCATCTCTTTTTCATCTCGTTCACCTTCCTTACCCTGCGCTCACTCCGGCAGTGATTTTGTCACTGTATTTCGGCAAGGTAGTAAGACATGCCTATGCATACATGAACTCTCAAATAAGGTGCATTCCTGCTGGAAAAAATATGTATTGGACAGATTTTTTTTTCCTATAAATGGTGTGATTTTGCTTCAAATGCTGTTGTTTCACCAGTGGTCACTTAGTAGCATTCGTGATCGCTGCTACAAATGCCTGGAGACAATGCTGGAGATCCTTATGAGTTCTAACACAGGAAGTAATGTTTAAGAAAACATTTCACAGTGAAAGATTATAGACTCACTGAGCACTTTATTAGGAACACTAGACTAATACTGGGTAGGGCCTCCCTTTGCTCTCAAAACAGCCTCAATTCTTCATGGCATGGATTTCACAAGTAGTTGGAAACATTCCTTTGAGATTCTGGTCCACATTGACTTGGTTGCATCACATAATTCCTGCAGATTTTTCAGGTACACTTTCTTGCTATGAATCTCCCGTTCTACCCCATGCCAAAGGTGTTCTGTAGGATTCAGATCCAGTGACTGGGAAGGCAACTGAAAAACACTGAACTCATAATCATGTTCATGAAACCAGTTTGAACGACTTTTGCTTTGTGACTTGGTGCATTATTGTACTGGAAGTAGCCGTTAGAAGCTGGTAAATTGTGGCCAATGAAGGGACACATAAGGTCAGCAACAATACCCAAATAGGTCATGGCATTAAAGTGAAGACTGATTAGTATAAGCAGGCCAAAACTGTACAATGATAGAATTCCTCACACCATTACACCACATCCACAAGCCTGGATTTTTGACACAAGGCAGTTTGGGTCCATGGATTCCTGCTGTTAGCACCTGACCCTATCATCTGTGTGCCTCAGTAGAAATTGAGATCCATCAGACCCGGCTATGATTTTCCAGTCTTCTACTGTCCAGTTGTGATGACCCTGTGCCCAGGGCAACCTCAACTTTCTGATCTTAGCTGACAGAAGTGGAACCTGATGTGGTCTTCGGCTGTTGTAGCCCATCCGCCTCAAGGTTTGATGTGTTGTGCATTTTGAAATGCTTTTCTGCTTGCTCAACATAAATGTACATAGTGGTTATCTGAGTTATTGTAGACTTTCTGTCAGCTCGGCCGTTCTCCATTGATCTCTCTCATCAACAAAGCATTTCCAACTGCAGTACTGTTGCTCACTGGGTGTTTTTTCTTTACTGCATCATTTGGAGTAAACCCTAGAAACTGTTGTGGATGAATATCAGATCAGCAGTTATAGAAATACTCAAACCAGCATGTCCGCCACCAACAATCATGCTAAGGTTAAATAACTGAAATCACATTTTTTCCCCATTCTGATGGTTCATTACCCAAAGCTGCTGACCCGTAACTACATACATTGGCTGATTAGATAATTAGTGAACTACATGATAACTTTGAACTAAATGATTGGCTGATTAGATAATTAGATGAATGTTCAGAGGTACACATTTGCCCACATTTGCCCTCTGATTGGCTGTCACTTGACTCCCTTTTTTTGCCACCAAGTTGTGGCGATTTTGTTGCTAGGCGACTCGCGGTGCTATGTTGCTCAGTGTAGCCCTGTTACCACTGGAAATGAATGACTTCTGGCCGCTTTGTAGTATGTTGTCACTGGCAAAGGCCAGAAGTCATTCATTTCCAGTCATTCAGTAACCAGAGCCCATCTTGCTAACACTGAACGCACAGTGGGAGAATTCACCCTGGAATTCACCCAGTCCTCCTTTGCAGGTTATAACGCATATACACATTTACACCTCTGGGCAATTTAGCACAGCCAATCCATTTACTAGTTTTTGGATAGTAGGACAAAACTGGAGAACCCAGAGCCAACCTCTGCAAGAGAGAGAGAGAACAGACAGAACATCCACAAACCTTATCAACTAGTTCAAAAATACTAAAGGTTATTAATATGTAAAGGAGGTTATGTTATGACTAGCAAATAAGGAATCTAACTTGATCATTTGGTACAAGATGGTTTCATAGCCTGTGACATAAATGCATAATTGCACCAACAGCTGTATTACAGAAAAAAGTTAAGTTTTCCATGAGAATGGGGAAATTTTGTTTTTCATAGCTGAACCTGCAAACCATCTGGTTTATTTGTTATATACAATGTAATATTTATAACTGTCTACGGGGAGCAATTCACACAAAAGTGCTTCGAAAATACAGGTAATCATTTGATCAAAACGGCAGCTGTTAGTCTGATGAAGCAATTCTTACCAAGAGAAAAAAACCCCTGCCATGTTAGCAATAAACGTAGTTTCTCATTATTTCTGTAATTTTCCCCTCAACTCTTCTGGAGGAAGGATTATTCAGTTGACTTTTATTTCTTTGAAGTAAACAATTTAATGAAAATACTTCACTCATCTGGGAGAACATACGTTTTCCTTTAAGCATTTTGTTTCTTTAAAGCCTTATTTGTAAGGTGGCTGTATTGACGGTGAGATGGGAAAGGAATTAAAAGTCACACAAAATGGCTGATCATAACTAAAGGCCATTTTAAACAGAAGAACTTTAAAATACATTTCTAAAAGTTCATAAAGGAAATGACAGCATCCATATCCTGTGTGCTACCAAGCTGCCTTCAAGTCTATTTAAGCAACCTGTGGTAAAGCCTATCTCTTCATGGTTTCCAAACCCTCCGGAACAGAGTACATGATGGGAGCCAGAGGGTGCGACTTGCTCATCAGCAGGCATTCCTAATCCCAGGGCTTTTAAACGATTACAGAGCACTTGAGCTACATGCAGATGTTCATTTGAATGACGATAAGAAGCTACACGGCTAGATTAAAAGGCTAAAATAGGCAGTGCAAATTGAAGGTGAAGAACAGCGTTCGCTGCGTGTGTTCCTGCACAGTTAAAGAAAACACACATGCACGTATACACAGCTAGCTGCCTAAGGCTGTCTAATATCACTGCTTAATATTGCAGACTGCCAATTTAAAAAAAAAACTCACAAAAACAGCTAGATTATAAAAGCACGACTTTTACTACTAATACTACTATTAATAATAATAATAATAATAATAATAATAATAATAATAATAGCCTTATTTTTCTTCTTCTTCCTCTTCTTCTTCTTCTTCTCCTCTTATTATTATTATTAGTTGTAGAAGTAGTAGTAGAAGTAATAGTAGTGCTACAAAAGTTCAGAGAGATAATGGTATGAGGCTGTGTATAGCTTTATATGTAATATATAAATGTATGGTAGGTGAATGCATAAAACAAGGTTTAATCAGGGCTTATAAAATGAGATTTTGGTAAGTGACCTAACATCTAAAATAATACAATCTATACAATTTATAAGGTAAAATAAAGTAATAAATAAGAGTTGCAAATATATGACATAAATCTTTAGATATAAACGTTGCCAGTTAAACATGAGGTCACAACTGAGGTCAAAACAATGAGTTAGATGCCACAGCCATCCATGGCTGAGAGTCCAAGAGAGCAAAATTGGCTGTGCTTTGAGGGTGGGAGTGATATACTCTCTCTCCATCTCTCTCTTCTGCATGCAGAAGGCGGCAGATAGAGCGTTTCTCTGAGTGTGCTATACTGCCCTTTGTTACCTCATGAGCAACAGTATGAAAAGATGTGGATAACTGGCTTTATGTGTCTTACAGGAAGCATGTGGTAGCCTTCACACTGCTGGACTGGTAGCTGTCGTATGAAAAGTAGACCTAACTGAAGGATGGGAATTGGCCAAGACTAAATTAGGGAGAATATCAAGGTGGAAATGTATTAGGAACATTAGAAGTATTAGTATTTAATGTTTTCCTTCTATATTTGTTCTTCTTTTCTTACATTCTCTCTTTTTCCTTTGGGTTTCCATTCAATCTTGTGCAAAAAAAATTCCCCCATTTGGTTTGTCCCTATATCTGTCTACTTACCTCCTCCACAACTCTGTCTAGATTGTATTAAAGGATTTCTAAATCTGACCACTCATTTCTTCCCTCATCTCTCCATCCTTTCATTTTCCCTCGCGGCTCTCTAAAGGAGAGCTTGTCCAGCCGCCCCCTCTTCAGAGCTGACCTAAGTGTGGTCAATCAACAATCAGCAGCAGCGAGTAAGAAACATGTTATTTGCGAACCCCTAATCATTCACACTGCAAAGCCACTAACATTTTTGGAGGCCAGTGTTGGCCAAGGACGTGTGAGAGATACAGAGAGAAAGAGAGGACCTCAGCAAACATGAGGACCTCAGTAAACACACCAAGTACACGCAGATCAGTGACATTTCCAATTAACACAACTAAATCATATAAGACAAAAGATGAAAAACGTGTAGTATAATGTATATGTGAATGAAGTATAATGTCCAACAGTACAAGAATGCATACATTGAACTATAAATAAGCAGTAAATATACTATTATTATCCCTAAACAATGTCACTTTCCCACAATATGCAGAGATGTTTGATTTATTAACATTGGGGTATGGGGTATGATAGGGTTATCAGTTAGGTGCACTGCATTACAGGCATTGTAGTTTGGGGGCAGAGGCTGGGAGCATGTCTGAATTGTAAAGACTTCGCTAGACTGCATGCTTTTAAATAGTTTTGGCAGAAAGAAAAAAAGGACAATGATTTTGACTCAAAAACATAACATGACCTATAATGAAGTGTCAAATCTGTCACTATAAATAATAGTAATGGTGATGAAACTTAGAAATCTATTTTTCTTTTTGACCAGTTCTCTCCTGGTCAGGACTGAGAACAGATGAATCTAATGTCAGTCATGTGGATATGAGACAACCGACTTGTAAAAGAAACATATTGAAATATGATGTTTTTCAAATGCAAAAGCTGACAGTGAGCAGATCAGCTAATCTTTCAAATCCTACTTCCTCTTAACTAAATTTCAGTGCCTTATTGGATATTTTCATAACTAGTGGCATTATCGTATAGCCTGGTTTATAGTTGGCATTTCAGTTCACCCCAAAGGTGTTCAGGTAGGTTGAGGTCAGGGCTCTGTGAAGGACACTAAACACCAGCATGTCATGCTGGAACATGTTTGGGGCCTCTTAGTACCAGTTTAAGGAAATCTTAATGCTACACCATACAAAGACATCCTGTACAATTGTGTGCTTCCAACTTTGTGGCAACAGTTTGGAGAAGAACCACATATAGCTGTGATGGTCAGGTGTCAAACCTTTGGCCATATAGTGCATAGTTAAATGTCATACTGCACAATCTGTGGTATATCACAGGCTGCATAAGTACCGCTTTTTTGTTTTCACATAACTGACACTATTTACTATTCAAATTAAAATATTTTTGTTCCCATACTATGGAATGAGTACAGATATATACACCGATCAACCATAACATTAAAACCACTGTCCTAACACTGACCTGTCCAGGAATGTACTCCACAAGACCTCTGTAGGTGTACTGTAGTATCCGGCACCAAGACTTTAATAGCAGATCCTTTAAATCTGAGGTGAGGGCTCCAAGGATCAGACTTGTTTGTCCAGCACATCCCACATATGATCAACTTTATTGAGATCTGGGGAATCTGGAGGCAAAGTAACACCTTGAACACGTTGTCATGTTCCTCAAACCATTCCTCAGCAATTTCTGCAGCATGTCAGGGTGCATTATTGTGTTGAAAGAAACCACTGTCATCAGAGAACACCATTGCCATGAAGGGGTGTACTTGTTCTGCAACAATGTTTAGACAGGTGCTACATGTAAAAGTACCATCCCTATGAATGCCAGGACTCAAGGTTTCCCAGCAGAATATTGTCCAGAGCATCACACTGCCTCCACCGGCATATCTTCTTCCCACAGTCCATCCTGGTGCCTTCTCTTCCCCGGGTAAGCAACACACACACACACCCCCAGAAAACATGATTCATCAAATCAGGCCACCTTTTCCCATTGCTCCATGGTCCAGTTCTGATGCTCCCCTGCCCATTGTGGATGTTTTCAGTGATTTACAGGGGTCAGTATGGGCACTCTGACTTCCTCCTTGCATAATACAGTTTTAGGTTGCATTTCTTGATACAGCCACAAACTGTGTTAAGTGAAAATGATTTTCCAAAGTACTCCCGAGCCCATGTCACTATGTCCATCACAGTAGCATGACAGTTTCTCAAACAATACCGACTGAGGGCTCAATGGTCAAACACATTCAGCAGCAGTTTCCACCCCTGGCCTTTAGGCACCGAGATATCCCCTGACTCCCTGAATCTTTTCATGATCTTACGAACTGTAGATGGAGTCTTGTGCTGAGAAACATTGTATTTGAACTGACTGACACTTCTCTCATGAAGTTTGGCACAAAGTGGTGAACCACGACCATCCTTGCTTGCAAAGCCTAAGCCTTTGTTGGGTTCCCCTTTTATACTCAATTTTGATGACCTCATCTGTTGCCAGTTAAACTGATAATTGTAGAACCTACCAGTGTTACTTGTGTAACCTTTTCAGTCTTACTTTGTCTCAGTCCCAACTTTTTTTGAGTCTGTTGCAGGCGTCACATTCTATTGTTTTTTATTTATTTATTTAGTTATTTTTTACAAAATACAATTAGCTTTGTCAGTGAAAACATTTTATCAGTTACATCAAAGTTCAAGTGATTTAACAAATTATATTTCTTAGTTTTTATTTTATTTTTAGAAAGTTTCCCAACTTTTCTGGAAATGAAGTTTGTACTTTTACCTCAGGTTAAAACTCTAGAGTCGGCTGTAGTTTTTAACAGCTCAGTAAAACAGTCTGAGTGCAATATGAATGTGGGGAATGTGTGTTATTCCCACCGGTATGAGAGCCATAATTCTATCTCCTCATACAACACGCTCTCCAACTAGATAAAATTCTGGACTCACACACATACACACACACACACACACACACACACACACACACACACACACACACAAACACACATACACTCTCAAGAGTCCTTCATGGGGCTTTTGGTGTGTGATGAGATGGGCTGCTGTCCTCTGGAGCGTGGCTATGTGGATTTGGTGGCATATTGATCTCACCTCTAGCCTGTCTGAAGGGATCGATGGTGCAGTTTTATACACGAGAGAGTGTATTTGCAGAACCAAAGTTCCTTTCAATGTGGCTCCGGCCCAAGGGACCATGGCAAGGGAGAGGTTGAGAGAAGCTCACAAGCCCAGAAAGCTTAGTTGTGATTTTGAATAGTATGAAATATGTAACTTTGCTTTCTTGTCTCATTGTGCAAAATTCCTCTTTTATTTCTCTTGTTGTTATTCACTGTACTGCTGCATTTGTTAGAGCTTTCTTTGTGTTGCTCACTGGTTCACAAAATTTAAGTTCATTCATGTGTAGTAGCTGCTTCATCACAGTCAGGAGCAACACACTTTCAATGAGACACTTCTGTCTCATACCGAGCAAAGTTTTCTGTATTCAGAGTTGGCTTAAGCAGGTCGAATGCTCAAGTTGATTTTCTGGAATTTTAGATTATTAAAATTACCTGTGTGCACTACAAGCCTCTGAGGTTGCCAGATTTTTCATCAGAAATGGGGTGTTTCTAAAGTATTGGCTTTAAATACAAACTTCTGGGAAAAAAAAAATCACAGGACAGAAAATAGTAGACTGAAAAAACAGACCATGCTATTTTATTTGCTGTCAAAATAATAGAATGTAACAGAATCTCAAATAAAAAAAAATTATGATACACACTTTCTAGCCAAAAGTTTGTGGACACTTGACCATCACACTCATATATGGTTTGTCCCCAAACTGTTGACACTGCAGCATTACGATTTCCTTTTAGTGGAATTAAGAGACCCAACATGTTCCAGCACGACAATACCACCGTGCACAAAGCGAGCTCCATGAAGACATGGTTTGCCAAGACTAGAGAAGAAGAACTCGAATGACCTGTACAGAGCCCCGACCTCAACCCCACTGAACACCTTTGTGAACATCTCACCTGTGAAAATATCCCTGACTTCAGATTATTATAAATGCAAAGTTGGAACAAAATGTCTGCTTATAAAAAGCACCTGATGCAGCAGCCTGATGTTCCTGATGCAACATACTGTTTTTTTGCAAGACGACGTAATGGCAGAAAGTGTGAATCTTAAGTGGGGTGAAAAACACTGTAGCTCCTGGTGATCGGTTCCAGCAAGTGACTGAACAGACCACAAAAATATACCCTTTTTATATATAATGAGCTTATAGTTAAAGGAAAACATAATTTAAATTGTGTGAGAGGACATTCTATAGCTATCAAAGTGTATGTACAGCCTAAGGCATGAATTTGTGTATAGCATATTGCAGTTAAATCAAACTGTCTGGTGCTGGATTTGTACTATCATGCATTTATTTCATTTGAGAACAATATCGCATGTACCTGAGACACACCTCTGTCTCCGCCACAAGCACACACCTCACACTTAGCTAAGTTACAAATAAATACCCATGTGCACAACGTCTTCATTCAGTTTCCTCACTCTCCCTGTACTACACATTTTGATTTAGCACCCTTGCCTAAAAGTTGTTTATTTCAAGCACGTCTTTTGGGAAGGTCTCCCACACAAGGAGTTTTCTGAAGATTCTGTTAAGAAGGAAGTGTGTGTTGATGAGAGGGAGAGAGAGAGAGAGAGAGAGAGAAGGAGAGAAAGATACAGTAGGTGAACCCTTGAGGAGAGACACTTTAGCAAATTAGAGCTAGCGCTGCAATCAGGAAGCTGAAATTACCAAACCTGACGGGTCACCAAGGCAACTGCAGGAGACAGCCGGCAAAGCAGGTGTGTGTGTGTGTGTGTGTGTGTGTGTGTGTGTGCGCGCAAAGGCGTGTGTCTATGTCTGTCTATGTATGTGTGTATTTCACAGGTGGTGGGTTTCTTGATATTTTAGTCAGTTCCTAGCTGCGTGTGATTTTTTTCTCCTTTCATCCAACAGCACCGCTGATGTGGTAGGACAGATGCTCAAACACAAACTTTCTTTTAATGCACATGAAGCCTGTCATTAACTATTCATGCCAAAATGACAGCCTCTCCATGCACTAGTAGGAAAACGACAGATGACTGTCACTCTATAACCTAGAACGAAACTGCTGAAGGGCCAGCTGAAGCCATATGATGTACATGCTGAAATACAGTATATCATCTCAAAATCAATACTAATCGGTAATCATTGGTCCGATTTCAAACTGAAACTTCCTGTCAATTTAGGACAGAGTGCATAATTAAATCAACAAAGGAAGGACGCACATACACACAGACGCACAAACACACACATAAACAAACACACGCAGGCACTTAAAATGCAAGGCAGAGATCAGCCTGAAAATAGACCTCGTCTCGTTTTCGCCTGAATGGTTTCCCTTCGAGATGAATTTTTTTTTGCCTGCTGAGGGACAAGTACAGAGGGCATCCCTATTCTTTTTCCCTCTATAGAGCCAATTATCTCAAACAAAAGCTTTATTACATACTGTGCTGCTGAGTTGCTGTGGGCAACAGCACTATGGCTAGTATTTGCAGTTCCTCCTCCAACCAATAGGGTTGGAAATGCAGATACTTGATGAGACGACCTTAGATGAAGGAGGTATATAAGACGAGGCATGCACAGTCATAGATCTTTGTCCGTTGTGCATTTAGTGACTTAGGAAGGTGCTGAATGAGGAATTCGAATACGCCGTATGAGCATTGTACTCGTGAGCATAAACTGGAAAAAAAAAGCACAGTGGATGTACTGGATGTCTTGTGAAGCACAAGGGCTTTTTCACAATAATGTAGAATACTGCATGCACACATACACACATGCTTGACTTATGATGAAAGGTTTGATTGATTAGAGAATGATGATTACAGTAAATGGCCTGGAAGATGGTTCCTTCTCCTATCAGCCCTCTCTCTCTCTCTCTCTCTCTCTCTCTCTCTCGCTCTCACTCTCTCTCTCTGCCTATCTGTAGAGTGCCTCTCGTCTTTCCCCTAATGGCACAGCTATTAGCACTAATGCATTTCAAACATACAGCAGCTGCCACGTTCGGATGGAAAGCTCCTGTCCTCCCTCTCTCTTTCCTCCCTTTTTCTTTCCTTCTCTCTCGCCTTCTAACACGTCTAATCAAACAGGTTGATGTGCAAAATAAAGCACTCGCTCTCCTGCAGTCATACATCTACGCTCTCATTTGCAGTCGGAGACTAAAGTAATGTTTATAACGAACAGACTGTGTGTCTTTGACCTTATAAGAATACGGTCTATTTAAAATAAATAACACATGCAACAAGTGAGCTAATGTGAGCTATAAGATATTTTAACACACTACTTGGTTTTAAATATATTAGGATACGTTTTCCTTTTAAAGCATTGGGTTCAGCATTATCAGCTGCCATAAAATTTATATTTGGCAAGGCCGCCCCTGTAAATAACAGCACTGGAGACACCTCCTGTAATGTTTAACACAGAAGGAGACACTTGTTGAGGGATCACTGCACCAACTCCTTATTGTTTTTTCCATTTCTGCATGTGCACTATCATCTTCAACTTAGACCAGAGGTTTAGGAGACTAAGTGATTGATTGATTGATTGATTGATTGATTGATTGGTTGATTGATTGATTGATTTATTTGATAAGGTCAGTGCTCACTGATCAACAGCCAGATTACTGTAAATGAGCCAGACTGAGCTGTATGAGTTAATGTTCATCTGATGTCCCTAGCCAGTAACCTTGAATAAAAACAATAAGAAAAGGTAAATTAAAAAAAACTATTACAGATATCTACAAAAGTACATGAAGATTGATATTCAACCTGTATACCACATACCCAACAAATAATAATACAACACTAATAAATACAACAATAATTTACATCAATTCACCCATCCACCCACCCATCCATCCACCCACCCACCAACCAATCCAGACATCCACGTGCAAGTCTCAACCTCTTGGAGCTACAAGTTCAACTAAGGCTCATGTATTGTCTTATTAGGTGTCTCAACAGCAGAATATAGCATGATTATTGCATTTTCTACATTTTTGGAATAGGAGCTTATTGTAAGCTGTAGCATGGCAGTTCTAAAGCAGCAGAGTTACCATGTCTGTGTAAAATGGCATTTACACTGGATCATTTAGTGGTCAGTTACAGTCAGAGGTCCATCAGCTTATTAACAGTCATGTTAAATTGTTTGTTAGTGTGAAAAAAAACAATGTCATCCCTATTTTTAATTAATTTATTTATCTATTTTTATTTCAGTATAGTGGCATGTTAAGTAACAGATGATGTGTGATGCACACACTGATTTATGTACTGAAGGTTTAGAAATAAAATGCACAGTCGACAGTTATTGGAGCTCATGATCAGGTGAATTCACTTTTTTAGTGTTTAAATAAATAAATCTGTACTGCTCTGATGAACTATTAACTATCTATTTACTAACAGCTGACTAATGTAATTGGAGACTATATATATACAGGGGTCGGACAATGAAACTGAAACACCTGGTTTTAGACCACAATAATTTATTAGTATGGTGTAGGGCCTCCTTTTGCGGCCAA
>JAOVVH010000023.1:8535175-8546161 GCA_028566435.1 Scorpiodoras heckelii
GCCCTACACCATACTAATAAATTATTGTGGTCTAAAACCAGGTGTTTCAGTTTCATTGTCCAACCCCTGTATATATGCTATATACTATAAATTTTTTTCCAAATGTATGAGATGCTCATGAATGCCAAATTTCTTCTGTAAATGCTCCGAACAATTTAAGAATAAATTAAATAGCTTTTATCCAGCTTATTGAATGAGGCCTAATCTGTGATGCTTCACAAACTACACAATTTTGTAATTTATGTGTATATATACATATATGCACTTTCAGAGAGAGTTCAGCCATTAAAGAGAGTGGACCAGTGTAAAATTACGGGTGTGCATGTGTGTCTGTGCTTAGAAACTAATAACAGTTGCTGAAAATGTGAATAAAAAGCCATTTTTTTGAGCTTTGAGCTCTTAAGCTTTTCTTTTGAGTCTCCTGAGTCTTCCTCTCACTATGTACACCAGGGTTCTTCACAAAACCCCCCCAAAAGTTTTACATCACATGATGTTGTGTCCAGCAAATAATTAGTTCAATTAAAATAAAATAGAAATAGCAATTAAAATGAGTATAAATATGAACAAAAAATAAAAAAATATTCAGGGCTGTGTACAAAATATTCAGCACTTAGGTGCAGAATGACAGAGTCTAATCAAATGGTGCTACTGCCCACAGTATTGCAAGCAGACGCACCACACTGTGAAAGAGAGGTGTGTATGTACACAGCACGCATACATACACACATGTGCACACACTTTTTTTTTTTTTTACTATTCTACATTATTATTCTATTTTGTGTATGTTTTATGTGCGCCTCTCTCACTCTCCAGCTCCTTCAATCTCTGTCTTTCTCTCACAGTCTCTCTTCATCCCTCCAACTGCTTTTAACATGCTTTTCACTCTGGGTCCCTAATGTGCCCAAAAAGCATGGAGGCCTAATCTAATTACAGTGTCAGTCAGCAGTCTTCAGCCAAAAACATTTGCCAAACAAGAGAAAGAGAGAGAGAGAGAGAGAGAGAGAGAGAGAGAGAGAAAGCAAACCAGAATCACCAAAGACACTCGTCCTCGCTAAAGGACATGTCTTGTCCCTCTCTCTCGCATAAATGCTGAAATAGTTCAGGCCTCCACAGTGCTTCATTACCTGGGCTAATTATAAAAGCAAATGAAATCAGCCCCGTGATACATTATTAATGCCCGCACCCCCATTAGGTCTCATTTGCAGTGTTTGCAACAATATGACATTTTCAAACTGTTTTCATGGCTGATTAGAGGAAGGCTGATAACAGAGTAGAAGGGAAAGACAGAAAGGTAAGGAGAGAGGAAAGAAAGGGTTAAGAGAGTGAGGAAGAAAGGAATGTGGAGAGAGAAAGAAGAAAAATAACACTTAAAAAAGAGATGTGTGTTTTCGCATCAAGCATAACAGTAAGTTTTTATACAAAACTCCCTGAAACCAGCTTCTATAGGCAGATTGACCACGACATCACTCCCTAGCTCCATCCAGTCTTTTATTACTAATGCCATTTCAGCAAGACGTATTCCTAATTCTGCCCAAAACCTAATAGTGGATAATCCCCGCTGTAGCCGTTTCTATCTAAAATACACAAGGAAAACAATCTTGGATGTCCCATTGTTTCAGCTTGTTCTTGTCCCATAGAAATCACATCCAAATTTCTAGATGACATTTTCCAGCCCATTGTTCAGTCTTTAGCAACATTTGTGAAAGCCTCTTCACATTTCCTACAAATCCTTGAGCACTCCAAACAACAGTACTAACAAGATAGTCCTTTACTTTCTTCCATGGGCATCAAAAGCTTGTATACAGTCATTCCTAATGAGGATGGATTGAGAGCCCTCAAACATTTTCTTGATGCTCGACTAGAAAAAGACCCAACCACTGAAATTCTCTTAAGATTATCAGTGCTTGTGCTTTCACTTAACTGCTTTGGCTTCTATTCCAAATTTTAGACCCAAGTAAGAGGCAGTTAGTATGGGCACAGAAATGGGACCTCCTGTGCAAGCCTCTTTGTTGGATCTGTTGAACAAAAGTTTTTTTAAACAACTTACTGGACATGTACCCACACTATTTTTTATGTACACTGATGAGACCTTTGGCTTTGCAAACCACACAGTTGAGGAGCTTGAGCTTTTTATTTAACCCTTCTCCACATTTTAATATAAAATATAGAATATACAATGAAGTACCAGAAAAACCAGTTAATACTTGGCATGTCCCCTATCTTGGTGTCTTGGTGGGAGCATTACACAGTCCTCACGCTGATGTTTGTTGAAGCCTCAGCACTGAATTCCGATGTCACTTGAGGCAATGCTGCATGTCTATTGCATGAAAAGATTCTTGCCAGCTGACGCTGGTCACCCAGAGTCTTCTTACGGCCACACTGCTGTCATAAGTTCGAGGTTTTGCAGGAATTCTTGTAGTCATGGTACACCTCTGAAATGCTCATACATGAAAATCCAAACTTTGCTTCGACCTCCAAAATGCTATGACCCATCTCACGAGCTCCAATTATTAAACCGCGTTGAAAATTGCAAAATTGTGATAACTTGCCATTCTCATGGTGGAAACAGCTCTAGAAGCTTCCAGTGATGTCTATCACTTTAAATACACACTGATGGACACAACCAATGATGTGCATAGGTGGCGTTGCTATGCATTTTGAATAGGCTTCCAGTTTTTCTGGCACTTCAGTATACGTGGAGTATTGCTCATCCAGGCACGAGCATAACATTGCTAGACATATCTTTGAAGTCCACTTTGAAAACCACCATCCATTATAAACCTACAGCCTCTCATTCTTACTTGGAATACAATTCTTCACATCCCAGGCACTGCAAAAATTCCATCCTTTATTCACAGTTAATGAGACTTCAACGGCTCTGCAGTTAGAATGAAGACTTTCTTCAGAAACATAAAGAACTGAGCAGATATTTTCCACAACTGTGGATACCCGAAGAATTAAACAGATGGCCCGTATTAGCACTGTTGAGAGAAGGGATGCACTGACCTCTACACATTCTACTACTACTACAGTGAGAATTCCTATCATTCCACTAATAAGAAAGTGACAAATATTATACTTAAAAACTTCAAAATCTTCCAAAACTATTAAAAGACTCTCTTTTCCTACAGATGGGACAAAAACATTAAAGACCTGCTTGTCAGGATTGAATGAACTGATCAGAATAATAGAACCTGTGGCACAATTGTTCCAGATGTTCCACATGCAAATTCATCAACACAGCCACTAAAAATAACAGGCCCAAATGGTTCATATTTTATTAGCCATCACTCCTCATGCATAAATGCAGAAGTCGTTTATTGTCTTCCCTGAAATATAATCAGTTATACATTGGAGAAACCAAGAGGTGACTAGTTGATTGTTTTGTTGGGCAGCTTCACACCATCAGAACGAAGGATTTGTCCTTTCCAGTAGCAAGGCACTTCAACAGCGATGGACATAACATTAATGACATCTCCATGTGCATCACTAGCTGTTGTTATGAGAGCAATGAAGTGATGAAACATAAAGAGAAGGAGCTTATCTACACTCTTAGAACAAGTACATACATCTTTAACAGAACAAAAAAGAACAGGAATTAGGTGAACATGTTTACACTTTTTGGGAATTTTCTGAAATCAACACAGGGTCAAAATATACATATATCTAATAATTGTTTAAATGTCCCTTAGCAAGTTGCACCTTGACCAGTTGCTTTTGGTAGCCATCCACAAGCTTCTGGCAGAATTTTGGTTGAATATTTGACCACTATTCTTGGCAGAATTGGTAGAGTTCAGTTATATTTCTTGGTTTCCTGGCACTGACCTGACTTTTAAGCAGTCCACATATTATCGATAGGGTCAAGGCCAGGACTTTGGGAAGGCCATTCCAAAAGCTCAATGATAGCCTGCTTTATCCATTCCACAACCAGCTTTGATGTGTGTTTGAGGTCATTGTCCTGCTGTAACACCAAATACAATGTCCAAGGTTCAACCGTCTAGCTTATGGTTTGAGGCTATGCTAAAGAATTCTGAGGTCATCTTACTTCTTCATTATTCCGTACACTTTGTGCAAGGTACAAGTTCCACTGGCACTGACAGCATGATGTTTCCACCACCATGCTTAACAGCTGGTACAGTGTACTTAGGATTGAATACCTCAGCTTTACTCCTCCAAACCTACCTCTGGTTATCATGGCCAAACAACTCAATTTTTGTCTCATCTGATCATAAAACTTTCCTCCAGAAGGCCATGTGGTCAGCTGCAGACTGTAGTTGAGCTTGAAGGTGTCAATTTTGGAGCAGGTATTATAACAAAGTGGAAGCGACTGGGAACGACAGCAACTCAGCCACAAAGTGGTAGGCCACATAAAATGACAGAGCGGTTCAGTGGATGCTGAGGCGCATAGTGAACAGAGGTCGCCAACTTTCTGCAGAGTCAATCGCTACAGACATCCAAACTTCATGTGGCCTTCAGATTAGCTCAGGCACAGTGCGTAGAGAGTTTCCATAGCCGAGCAGCTGCATCCAAGCCTTACATCACCATGCGCAATGCAAAGTTTTGGATGCAGTGGTGTAAAGCACACTGCTACTTGACTCTAGAGCAGTGGAGACGTGTACTCTGGAGTGACGAATCACGCTTCTCCGTCTGGCAATCTGATGGATGAGTCTGGGTTTGGTGGTTGCCAGGAGAACGGTACTTGTCTGACTGCATTGTGCCAAGTGTAAAGTTTGGTGGAAGGGAGATTATGGTGTGGTGTTATATATATATATATATACACACACACACACACACTTATATACTTAACACACAGTTGTTTGATCTGATGATCTTGAAGTCTGCAGGTTTTTAGAAATGGCTAATTACACAAGAAATTCCTGACTCGTGTAAATCTACAGTCATCTTTCTCAGATCTGCACTGAGCACCTTGGACTTTCCCATTGTACTGTGTGTTGGTCAATCCAGTAAGTGCTGTCAAACAAACCCTTTTTATGTGGGCACAGAGAAGCTACCAGCTGTAGTCAATCATGATCACTAGCAGGAAGTTAAGAGGCCTCAGAAAGTTAAAAGACATTTCAGTACTTTCATCACACCTGAATTATTAGTCTTTAGGGTGCAACCCTGTTTTGAAAAAAAATTTCTTTATATCATATATAACTTGTATATTCTCAGTATGACTGGTCCTGTGATTATATATCATATACAGCTGCATGCAGCGATCACTGGATGGAACTTTAGAAGATGTGAGGAAATGTAGCCAAGTATAAGCATTTTTTTTTTTTCAAAACTGTAGCTTAAAAACTGCAACACCCCCTGTGCGCAAAATTTCACAAACTTTGGTGTGCATCTAATGAATGTGGTAGTGATGAAGGGTGTAAAGTTATGTGAAGTTTGAGCCTTTACTTCATAAGACGTGCTAGTGATTTTGCCGAGAAGCCAAATTGCCATAAAAAATTCATAATTTTTGGCAAAATGATTTTTGAGCTATTTCACAAAAAGGGCTTTCATCCTACTCCACTTTAAGGGGCACAGAGGACACAAACCTTATATTCTGTATCAGACATGTATCAGGCTACAACCATGTGGATTGGTGACGTCTACACAGCAAATCCCCGGTCTTAAATGAACACCTGGAGAGTTACATAAACATCGTAAGGTGTTAAATCAACACTCTGGGTGTTCATTTAAAACCGGGGATTTGCTGTGTATGATATGGTCGACCAAATACTGATGAAAATACAGTAGAGAATGTTTTAAAAGCATGTAATG
This sequence comes from Scorpiodoras heckelii, assembly GCA_028566435.1. Taxonomy (NCBI): domain Eukaryota; kingdom Metazoa; phylum Chordata; class Actinopteri; order Siluriformes; family Doradidae; genus Scorpiodoras; species Scorpiodoras heckelii. The sequence continues at coordinate 8,540,945 of JAOVVH010000023.1, forward strand.
TCTGTGTTAGAGTTTCAGAACTCTAAGCGAAGAGTGTGTGGTGTTATAGGCAGCTCTCTCCCTGCCTCCCTGTGAGCGCAGTGGCTAAGCAGCCATGAACAGAAATGGGCTCTCGCAGTGAGGAGTTTTCATAATTATTAGCTTTCGAGACTTTTTTCAAATATCCCTCGGGAGGCATGGGGTTAAAATTCCATTTGTAGGAAGTGTAGCATGACAGCAAGCATGGTCTCCCTGGAGACAGTCGGCAGTGTGTGCGGTGCCAGTGCTTTTGTAAAGGATTTTTGGAGTACGGTGTGAATAGGGGCTAGAACACTTTGCATGTGTGTAAAAGAGCTCTGCATATTCAGCTGCTGCACAGTGTGACTTTGGTCTTTATGCTTATTATGCGGGACATAATCAAATGACAGCAAGTCACTTATCAAACAGTCTGTGTCAGTTTCTAGACCCAAGGTATTCAAACTGTGGGGCGTGGCCCAGCGGCACGGCTAATGGGCTGAGATGGCAAATGAATATTTAAGACTATTAGACGTGCCAGTCTTCACGTATCGTGCATATGAGCTCTGATTTTAAGGCAGATGAGCCAATCGAGTGTCTCGTACTCTCCCATATTAACTGAAGCCCCGCCCTTTCCCCATTTCACACAATTTTGGATTTGATGATAAATGGAATTACCACTTTTTTGGTTGTCCCATGGTGGTACCTTTCCACTGATAGATGTCGTAATATGGGGGTGGAGAAATTATGCATAGTTCCAGACTTATGTGTGTATTAATTCTATTTAATTCTATACCTATAAAACTGCACCTATATAGTAGGTTAATCTGACAAAAGTCCAGTGTGTAAAAGACAACCTCCTAGTCTTTTATGAATGGTACAATGTTAGCTAACATGGCTCTTGCCTGTGCAGTTGTTCTTAAATAAATTAAAATAGATCTAGTTTGCATTATTTCCCACCATCTATGGGGGTTGTAAGTCTCGTTTACTCATAACATCTTACACTAACTTATAGGATGTAGGTACCTGAATGCTTATCACTGCAGTCCACATGACTACAAGACAGGACTGGAAAGCAACAAATTCAGGAACGCTTACTGTGATGTTGTCCCGCCAGGGGTGCAATGTCTGGATCTGCTCCGCCTCTCTGGCCAGCCTCTGTAGAACATAAAATGTTAAAAGGTTAGGGGTTAAAGGTTATATTTCATTGTATTGCCGTTGCATTTTTTATCTTGCAGGCAAATGCAGAGGCAAAATAGAGAAATACATTAGTGAGAGTTTAGAATAAAGAACTGTATGTGGGGACTCTTGTGTGGTGTGTAATTAAGAATTTCAAAGTAATTATTCAGTCAACACATTGCTAAAAGAGTATTAAACAATAGCATAATGTAATTCCTAGGCACACAGATAATAACTAGTTCCTGACAGATTATTTGCTAAACTAATTGTTTCCCGGATCTGCACAGAGCTCAGAGATGTGTTTAAGAAGCCTGGATCACAGAGCGCACCCTGGCCAGACTTCCCAAAGCAAAGGCAACAATTCAGAACTGTTAATAGCAGTTTTTTTTTTATACTTCAGCAAAAAAAAAAAAAAAAAATTTAAAATGAACCATCAGTGAATCTTTTGTAAACGTGATGTCTTCCTTCTTAAATTGGTGACACAGTGGCTTTCCCAGTAAGATTACCAGGTCGGAATATTTATAAAATCTGTCTTAATGACATATCTTGAAAATGCCAATCATTTCAAGCCATTAGAAATCACTCTGAATATGTTTTCACTTGCTGGCTCACTAGCTAATGTAAAAGAAACTGATGACATATTTGCATAACGTATACTGAGATTTGCATCATACCAAACATTTATGCTTGTAAATGGAACAATGAGAAAATCATGAATTATTGAGATGTAATACTTCAATACTACAGTATGGTGCATTGCGTGACTTATAACATATTACACTAGTAGTCTAATGCAATAAATACCATGCATTACATATTTGTGTAAAATAATCCGAGCTCTGGATCAAGCTTTGATGCCGCCCCTTTAAAAGGAATAATAAAATGATTATTGAATTGTTAGAATTTCTACACTATAACCATTATGGTTTCCCCCTGAGGGAGAGACATAATAATGGATATTAAATCCAAAGTAGATCTAGCTGGTTTTTCTTTTTAAAATGACCTCGTTTAAATTTGTCCACTTAATTTGCACTTTTTCCAGGTCCAAAAATGGCTCCTTCACCATGTTCTGCCATTAGTTCTGTTTCAAATACCAAATACAGACTTATGTAAGACATAGTATACACAGAATAGACTGAAGTACCACAAAAACTGGTACTTGAGCCTTTGCAAAATACATCGCAACGCCACCTATGCACGTCATTGGTTGCGTCCGCCAGTGCGTATATAAAGCGACAGACATCTATGGATGCTTCTAGAGCTGTTTAAGCTGTGAGAATGGCAAGATATCACGATTTTGTGATTTTCAACGTAGTTTAGTAGTTGGAGCTCGTGAGGTGGGTCATAGCATTTTGGATTTAGAAGCAAAGTTTGGATTTTCACGTATGAGCATTTCAAAGGTGTATCGTAACTACAAGAATTCCAGCAAAACCTCGAACTTATGACAGCAGCGTGGCCGTAAAAAGACTCTGGGAGAACGTGACAAGCGTCAGCTGGCAAGAATCATTTCACGTGATAGGCATTGAACACTCAGTTAACATTGGAATTCAATGCTGGGGCCTCAACAAACATCTGCGTGAGGACTGTGCAACGTTCCCTCCAAGATCCCGTGAGGGACCCACCAAGTATTACTTCAGTGTATGCTGTACAGAGGCTTGCATGATATAATCTTCTGTACATGATTTTTCATGATATTTAGAAATATTTACTTCAGTTTTATTATAATTACCCAACCTGCTATTTATATTTATGCGTTTTGCATGTGGGCTGCACAGTTGACACCGGTGTATACTAGTACACCAAAAGTACTATCACTCAATACACCAGAAGAACAATCTTCTTTTTCCTCCCTAGCAAAATAACAGATGAGACAATCTACATTTGAATCTGGATTGATTAGCACAGCTATTATGAACTTTAAAATATATTAACTGACACTGTCTAGAAGCTCCACACACTTCCCCATCTCACATGCTTTTGAACAGACTCGATTAGTCAGACAGATGATTGAAAAATCATATTGGAACATTATTGTTGTTTCTTTTTTTTACCTAAAAATCCACCTGAAAAATCCAGCTCAGCTTTTGCACTGCTCTCGTGAAGTTCCCCACTGTACAACTGATGGTATTACTCCCTCCCCTGCTCTCCTTAATCAGTCATAACAGTGGAAATGCTTGTTTCCTTGTTCTGCTCCATACTGGATGTACATAAATTGTTTATTACATCTTTTTAAATGGTAAGTGGAGTATCAACACATTATCCATTATCTCTTATACAATATAATGTCATTTCATTGTGCTGAATAATCAAATCTTTACTATTCAATGCTCGTTTTCTTTTCATTTTTGTGTGGATTTTTTTTTCATTGATATAAAATGGCTAGTAACTTAAATAATATAATAATAAAATGTCTCAACCCATGCAGTCTAGTTCAACATTAAATAACAAGTTACAATAATTCTCTTTAAAACAGAAGGCTTGCTTTTTCTCCTCTCATGTTCCCTTCATAATCCTCACAGCACGAGCGTCTGGGTTATGTCCAGACTCAACCCACTCACACCTGCCCTCTTGTCATCTACCTGTAAGAGTGCAGGATGCCAACTCCCACACACAATCACACGCTCAGACATGAGGTCCTGTGCTCCTGTCCTCACAGCCCTTTCCTTATGCTCACTAAACGACCAGCAGCACAAAAGCTGATGCTTACACACCAAGAAGACATTTAAATGAGGTCTGACCTATGCCAATTACATATGCAAAGTGATTGCCAATTACATATACAGCCGTTTCATCTTGGCTTCAAATTCTGTCCACCATGTCGGTTCTGCACAAACATATTTCGGAATATTATGATAATAGCAAGCGTTCGGTTGAGCAGGGCTAATTTAAGGGCAGCTATGTGTAATAGCGTGGCCATTAGGAGTAATGTGCATTTCAAATGACACTGTGCTCCTGTGGGCTACTTCCAGCTGTATTAAAACGCCACACGCGAGATTGTTTTCAGCAAACCTGAGGGCACTAAACATGAATTTTTTAGAATGTCATCTCTAGCTTGTAAGAACAATACTAGACCCACTGAGACTGGTTGGGGCTGTTCTACTCAATCAAACTGACATCCCTTAAAGCTCAACTGAATATTATTATATTTCATGATACAATCAGTACTTAAATATAAGACTGATAAATCTGAAGTATTTCACACCCAAAATAATGCAGCAAAATGACTTCCAGCATAGCAGAAACTGCTTAGAAAAACTGTTTTAGATGGGAACCACTCACTGACTCACTTACCTACTCACTGACTCACTCACTGACTCACTCACTCACCCAGTCACTGACTCAATCACTCACCCAGTCACTCACTCACTCACCTAGTCACTTACTTTCCAAAACTGCAGGTCATGTGTGGTGTCTGTTTTGATCCCACAGAAGAGCTACTGTAGCAGACATTGCTGAAAAATTTAATGCTGGTTATAATAGAAAGGTGTTGAAACACACAGTGCGTTCTGACACCTTTCTATCATAACCAGCATTAAATTTTTCAGCAATGTCTGCTACAGTAGCTCTTCCGGGGATTCAAAACAGACACCACACATGACCTGCAGTTTTGGAGATGCTCTGAATCAGTTGTATAGCCATCACAATTTGGCCCTTGTAAAAGTCGCTCAGATCCTTACACTTGCCCATTTTTCTCGCTTTCAACACATCAACTTTTGAGTGCTCACTGTTATTCACTGCCTAATATATCCCACTCCTTGACAGATATCATTGTAATGAGACAATCAATGTTATTAATTTCACCTGTCTGTGGTTTTAATGTTATGGCTGATCAGTGTGTGTGTGTGTGTGTGTGTGTGTGTGTGTGTATACAGTACCAGTCAAAAGTTTGGATACACGTTTAATTCAGTGGTTTTTCATTATTTAACTAACATTAAATAAATGATGAATTTAACATTATTTACTAAATTCATCCAAACTATGAAAAAATACATATGGAATTATTTAGTAAACAAAAAAGTGTTAAACAAACCAGAATATGTTTTA
>JAOVVH010000023.1:8554162-8566769 GCA_028566435.1 Scorpiodoras heckelii
AGAGAGAGAGAGAGAGAGAGAGAGAGAGAGAGAGAGAGACAGAGACAGAGACAGAGAGAGGCCAACAGAGACAGATAGAGAGATAGAGAGAGAGAGAGACAGAGAAACACAGAGACAGACAGAGACAGAGAGAGGCCAACAGAGACAGACAGAGAGAGAGACAGAGAGACAGACAGAGACAGAGAGAGACAGAGACAGAGAGAGACAGAGACAGATAGAGACAGAGACAGACAGAGACAGATAGAGACAGAGAGAGGACGACAGAGACAGAGAGAGACAGAGATAGAGAGACAGGGAGAGAGAGAGAGAGAGCGAGAGAGAGAGAGAGACAGAGAGACACAGAGAGAGAGACAGAGACAGAGAGAGGCCAACAGAGACAGACAGCGAGAGAGACAGAGAGACAGAGACAGAGACAGATAGAGACAGACAGAGGACGACAGAGACAGAGCGAGACAGAGATAGAGAGACAGACAGAGAGAGAGAGAGAGACAGAGAGACACAGAGAGACACAGAGACAGAGAGAGGCCAACAGAGACAGACAGAGAGAGAGAGAGAGAGAGAGAGAGAGAGACAGAGAGACACAGAGAGAGACAGAGACAGACAGAGACAGAGAGAGGCCAACAGAGACAGACAGAGAGAGAGACAGAGAGACAGAGACAGAGAGACACAGAGAGAGACAGAGACAGACAGACAGAGACACAGAGAGACAGAGACAGAGAGAGACAGAGACAGATAGAGACAGACAGAGGACGACAGAGACAGAGAGAGACAGAGATAGAGAGACAGAGAGAGAGAGAGAGAGAGAGAGAGAGAGAGAGAGCTGCTTGCGTGCGTTTTGATTGATATTGTGATATTATCTTTATCCATCAGCCTTCCTCTTGCTCTCTCTCTCTCTCTCTCTCTCTCTCCTGCTAAAGGATAGACTGTTTATCAGCCAGCTGTCTCGGTGCCCTTTTCTTTTACTCCTGTTTTCGTGTAGCTTTTAGATTTTCTGCTCCAATCAAGAAACGGCTTTGGCAGAAACCAAAGGTCGCCCACTGCTACTGCGCAGCCAATTATACTATAGAACTATTATTCCTTTCTTCACAGGCAGGGGTTAGAGAAGTGACGCTACCGAGAATGACAGCGCTATAATGTGTGAGCTTTCAGCAACAGACAACAGCTGTGTTTGACAAAGCGTATCGCAAGCATGTGAGTGTGTGTCACTGTTCCTGTCAGCAGTGATGTGACACACACAGGAGGAAGAAGCTTAAAAACCGCACATGCAGAGGCAGCCAGCTCTCAAAGCAATTACTGCAGATTGGGGCCAAATTAAAACAGAGGCCTCGAGTGGACAGATACGTATGTGTGTGTGTATGTGTGTGTGTGTGTGTGTGTGTGTGTGTATGAGAGAGACTGAGAGAGAGACACCCACGGATATGGGCTCCGTTCAGGAAGACTTGACTCCTCCCATACACGTTTCCCAGGATGCACTGCTTGTTCATATTCTGCCCCAAACTTGCATGACTCTAACTCATAACTCTAACAGTGTTTCACCTCTGTAATGGACAGCACTGTAAACAAAAACAAAAAGACTGCAACACCTTCTATATCAGATGCAGAGCCTGGAGGGTGAATCCAAAAACAGGTTTAAGATTAGTTTCCAAAGAGCTACACTTTAAAGAAGGCTGAGGAAAGGTTGAAGAAAGAAGCAGAGTTAGAGAGAGAGAGAGAGAGAGAGAGAGAGAGAAAAGGCGAGAAGAGTGAGCCACTAAATCTCTCATCTGTAGCCTAATCAGGTAAAAGCCACTTGAGAACCGTTCATGATGAAGGGCCGCCGACATCGTGAGCATCAATCAGCAGCAGGTCAGGGCCAGCTGACACAGTTCATAATGGTGGATAAAAAAGCTGTCCACTCTTTTCTCCATCTTATTTTCATCAGCTTTAACGTGAAAGAGTGTGGACTCCATCCACAAAAGGGCGCGTTATCCCAGGAGTCATTTTCGAGGAGTGCTTTGTCCTTTTTACCAAGTCAGACTGGGTGTTCAGAAAAATCAGAAACAAACCCCACGACACATTTCTTCCATAGCGCCAGACGTCCAGTCCTCACTCCGGCATTTCACAGTAGTTATCGGACAATTCATAGTTTTCCATTCCATGGCACCATCATTCAGTTACTGGACCATGTGCTTTAAGGTGAACAGCTATAAGACTGTATAATAGGTAAATAAAGTAATCACTGATTTAGCGATGATTCTAGGTTTAAACTCGACATAGAAAGAGCATTTGAAACAAAATAAATGCATCAGTTGCAGCACCTACGATGGATGAAATTTGGTGTGCATCTAAAGAATTTCATAGTGGTGCAGGGTGTGAAATTTTATAAAGTTTTTACATCACAGGAAATGGGCTAGTAAATTGCTTGGAGCATTATTCACTAGATGACGCTACTCCACAAATGAATCATAATGAGCTAGGCCAATACACCTCCTAGAGGCCAACTTAGCATAAAAGTTCAGAAGTTTTGGAAAACAGTTTTTGAGCTATTGCCCAAAAAGTGTTTTGAATCTGCCCCACCTCAGGGGGCACTAGCATGGAGGAAAACAGACATTTAGGGACAAAATCTTATATTAAGAAGAAGAAGAAGGAAAAAACTAACCATCAAACAAACAGTCTATATGACTGCCAGCTAGCTACCGTGGTCTTAATTATATTAGTGTCCTTCATTACTGCTCATTAGTTTGTCTTGTGTCCTTGCCAAGTCTTGTGTCTCTTAAAGCAGTAATGATTTGATTCACTTCAGTTCCATACTGATTCTTATGTCTTAGTGTTGACTCTTCTTCACTGTATTCATTCTTTTTCTAAGAATTCTCTCTCTCTCGCTCTCATTCACGTGATATTCAATGGCAGTATCAGATGTTAACCATTTTCCTTTTTGATTTCAATCCTCGACTCAATGCTCGACTCAAAACAATGCATCTGTATCGGAGACAGATGGATAGTTTTTCCAATTTGTAAACCATTTTCTTCACACAGATACTTTGTAAATGTTCTGTTGCTCAAAGTAGGTAAATTGTGCACATTGTACACCATAGGTGATTTGGCCTCCCACGTGGTACCAGAGATGGTATGAGTAGAGACAGGCCACTGCTTGAAATACACTGAAGTACCAGAAAAAATGGTACTTCACTCTTTTGGCGTGAAACGATTCTTGCCAGCCGAAACTGGTCACGTTCAGCTGGAGTCTTTTTACAGCCACACTGCTGTCGTACATTCAATGTTTTACCGGAATTCTTGTAGTCACGATACACCCTAGAAATGCTCATACGTGAAAATCCAAACTTTGCTTCTACCACCAAAATGCTGTGACCCATCTCACGAGCTTTAACTATTAAACCGTGTTGAAAATCACAAAATCATGATAACTTGCCATTCTCACAGCAGAAGCAGCTCTAGAAGCTTCCATAGATGTCTGTCGCTTTATATACACACTGGCGGATGCAACCAATGACATGCATAGGTGGCGTTGTTATGCATTTTTTCATAAGCTCCAGTTTTTTTGGTACTTTAGTGTATGTAATATGTATTATGCTTGAAAGCTGTAAGTACCACCTTTTAATAAACAGAACTGATCACCTTGCTGGTAAATCTTTCATGTAAGATGTTTACAATAAAGCATGAACAGATAGAAGACACTTAGCTCCATCTGTAACACACTGGAACCCACATGTTTATTCATGCCATTATTGTCTGATTTTATCAGCAATTTCAAATGCGTGTAAAACATCATATTGTTGAGGTCACACATATAAAGCACATCCATTACAGATGACAATATGGCTGTGTATTCGTTGTCACCCAGCACCATTCCTACAATGCAGGAAATTCTGTAAAGAGATTTAACTTCCTTCCTGCCTTCTTGTTTTGTCATATGGAAACTTTCACAGTCCTGGGATTAATTACAGCTGTTTAATTTTTTTTTAATCTTAATTTCTTACATTCACCAATTAATCCTCAGTGGAATCATAATCTCTCTCTCTCTCTCTCTTTCTCTCTCTCTCTCTCTCCTGAAAAAAAAACTAAAAGGTTGAAACAAGTCAAATCTAAAAGCCAATTAAACCACTCTACTGTGTAAGATCACAATAAGCTCACAGTCACAGACACATGGTTCTGAAACTCAAACAGCTTACTGATCCTTCCATTTAATTATTCAATAAATAAAATAACCTGGCTGATACTGACAAGGACGGAGCTAAACCCTTTTCGTTTTCACGTTGTGTTAGGTACACATTAAATATGTTCAACCTAGAACTTTCAGCACCTTTCATCCAGCAGCTGAGTGAGTTTCTCCATTGATTTTGCCATTTAGTGGCAAAGAATGCTGTCTAACTGCAAAAAAAAAGAGATAAAAAGTATGAGAGCAAACCATCTGTGTATTTTCCAAAACATAGACTAATACATCACTCTCAAATTAAAGGAAATAGCATGAGTCTGTTTTAGTTACACTCTCCTTTACCCTAAACATTCTTCAGTTTTTCCACTCTTAAAGGTGTTATACTGTATTGAAACAGTGTTCCCCTTTTAGAAAGGGTTCCAAGTAGGGACAAAACTACAATAAGCTTGTGCAATTTTCTTACTATGTATGTTAGTTTAATATAAACATATGAGCTGCAACAAGGGAGTGAAATTTGGCTAATTTCATGTTACTACCAACAGTCACACCTTTAAGTACGTAATAAGACACGATGGACCGTGTGGTAATAAAAAATAAATATATATGCTTAGGGGGGTGTAATACAGCCCCAAAGTGTATTATGGAAGGGATAATGTACAGTGAGGCATGTTATTGCAAAATAAACCCTGATGGGGTGATCAGGACCCTAATGCGTAGCGGAGGGATCTTGAATCACCCAGAAGGAGTGATTCAGTATTTTCGTGCTATTATGTAAAAATATACTGAAGTACCAGAAAAACTATGCGAAATGCATAGCAACGCCAAATATGCACGTCATTGGTTGCATCCGCCAGTGCGTATATAAACTGATAGACATCTATGGAAACTTCTAGAGCTGTCGCCGCCGTGAGAATGGCAAGTTATCTTGATTTTGTGATTTTCAACACGGTTTAATAGTTAGAGATTGTGAGATGGGTCATAGCATTTGGGAAGTAGAAGCAAAGTTTGGATTTTCATGTATGAGCATTTCAAGGGTGTACCGTGACTACAAGAATTCCGGCAAAACCTCGAACTTATGACAGCAGTGTGTAAATAAAAAGACTCTGGGTGAACGTGACCAGCGTCAGCTGACAAGAATCATTTCATGTCATAGGCGTGTAAAGCTGCCTCAGGTAACATCGGAATTCAATGCTGGGGCCTCAGCAAACATCAGTGTGAGGACTGTGCAACGTTCCCTCCAAGATCCGGTGAGGGACCTACCAAGAATTAACTGCTATACCAGTTTTAATACATATTACAAACATACAAGATTAGGTCCAGCTCATCAAATTAATCCTGCAAATGAGTCAATAACTGGGATAATAACATAATGTCCACTAGCTGCAGCTAAATTCAGACCCGATGATCAGTTCTGGATATTCTCGGTATGGTTAGGGGAATTATGCAGCCATCTGATTAATAATTATAATATATTCTTAGAAATAGGTTTTCACAAGGTTTCTTTGGATGGTAAATTGTTCTCGTGTCGTAAAGTAATTCGTGTTGTAAATAAAGAGTCAGAAGCACTTTTGAATAGGAACCCATGTTTGGAGTGCTCTCTGTAGATCAAGTGAAGCACAAACCAACTGAAAAACCCTTTAGTGTGCTAGATTTAACCTTTTCTATGGTCAAATGTTGACCTGCTTTAGACATACTGTGCTTGAAAAAAAAAGCCCCCTGTTTTAGGGGGAAAGAGACCCTTAGTGGTCTGGCTGTGTCACTGCTGATATTTACAGACAAGGGCAGAGATGTGAGCACAGCTGGACCTGCAGAATGTTAATAAAGCCAAACAGATTATGTTTAGCGAGGATGAAAAGAGCAGAATGAAACCTCATGTGGAACAAGAAAAACATTACCAGTGGGATTGTATTTGGATTCGCTGTGTTTTTGGATTTTAAAAAAAGCTAGTTTAAGAAAAAGGTGTTATTCTACTATTCTGTGTCAGGGAATGATAACGAATAAGGACCACCTGAATGAGAAAAGTGAGTTTGTTACTGTATCTATGTGCTTATGAGAGTATGTGAGTGATAAATTCATCCTTTCTATCCTTCTATCCCTGACAGGGAGATTCGTTTAACACAGATCTGATAGTTGTAATAATTTGTGCAAGAGTGAGGCTACACTTCAGACAAGCACAGAGTGACAGGCAGAACAGCACAAGGTCAGAAGATAAGGCAACCCAGGATAGTATGGACTTATGGGTTATGCAAACCCAGACATACACGTGACCTTGCTTATGCACTGAAAAACAGAATGTTAAACAACTCATTATTACTCATATTACATAATGGCTACAATACATACACTCAGTGGGAGGTTATGAACTAGCACCGCGTCAGAGGCTTATAATTAATCAAGCGCAGCTAAAGCACTCATATATTAAAACACTATTTAATCCAGTATTAAGTGAAAACATAATACATGACTCAGAAATGGTGCATGCTGGGAAATGTAGTGCCCTGCAATGTAAGAGGGGTGTGCAGAGCATGGCTTAGCGCAGGTGCAGGCTTACTTCGATAAGCCGTGCATAAGCTTGTAAGTTTGTAATCAATATGGGGGATTAATTTGTATTAAAGGTGTGAAGACAGTGGAGCCGACACCACAACCTTTTATCTTGAGCCACTTGGATTACTGAAGCAAGAGATCTCAAGAGAGGGAGGAGGAGAACGTGAGGGAGGGAAGGAAGGAGCGAGAGGCAGCCAGCGCATGCGTCGCAATCTTGAAGGTTATTTTCTCAAAGTCAAAGTTAGCAATTCTCCTTCAGGCTTTTCTGCCATTACACGGGCATAACCATCAGGCCATCAGAGGCTGCGTCACTCCTTTTCCCGTTTGTTAACCCTGTGGGGGAGTGTGGCAAAATAAATAGTCTCATACACACATACACACATACCTGTAATATGACAGACACAAGGAAAGCTTTCCCATCCACACCTGCAGTTTGCTCCAAGACACCTGTCACACACACGCAGACCCACTCACATCATCACACACTCCTACCAAAAAAGAAAAAACAAGGACTGCCAATCAACAGGAAGATCGGGGCTTCACGCTGTATGATGCCATCTCAAAATGACAAGCTGTCAAAACTGCAGGCAGGATGTGGAAATGTGCTCGGACTGTGAGCTCATATATGAAGGGATGGAGTAGCGGGGAGGCAAGGCATTGATGCTAGCTCCTGCATTAACCCCACACAATGCACGACAGAGGAGACTTTGTTATGCACAATACACTGAAGTACCAGAAAAACTGGTACATGCAAAATACACAGCAACGCCACCTAAGCAGGTCATTGGCCTCAACAAACATCAGCATGAGGACTGTGCAACATTCCCTCCAAGATCCCCTGCGGGGCCTACCAAGTATTAACTGCTATACCAGTTGTTCTGGTACTTCAGTGTAATGTCTGATTATTCAACATATTGTGGAATGGCTAGGATATCCTGCAGCCCTTCTTAACTTTTGTCGAGAACATGCAAGCTGACAGTTGAACAATGTAATTATTATGATTAAAATTATTATTATTTGTGCATTTATTTCCTTTTTTTTATAGTTTCATTTTACTTGTATCCTCTATTTCTTTTCTATGGAAGTCAGCCTGTGTATTACATTGGCATGATTATGTCTGGTATGACAGGGGGTCTGGTTATGTTTCTTGTATTTGCATGTTTACACTGTAGCTATGATGCCTTCAGTTTCTAGTCAAACACTGGAATGTGCATTTACATTCAGTCATTTGCTAGATGCTGTTATCCAGAAACATAACACAACACAAAGGATAAATAACCTGAAAGACTAGAGGCCAGTATTGGTTTGTATAAGTCTTATAGTGGTATAGTCAGTAGCAAAAAAGGACAAACCTGAATGCATAAACAATAGTTACAGAAAGCTCAGAAATCTAAATCTAAAAAAAATAAAATAAAAAATCTAAAGAAGTCAATACAAATGAAATTATAAAAATGCAAATTCAGTGAAAGGAAGTGCAGAGGAATCAGCAGTATTTCAGATAATGTCTAAGTGAGGTAGGTTAAAGGTCATGGAGTAAGCTTGTTTCACCACTGAGGAGCCAGAACCAGCCATATGCACTGTTCATTCATTCATTATTTATTTATCCTCAGAAGGCACTTTATTCTGGTCAGGTCACGCTGGATCCGGAGCCAATTCCGGGAACAGTGGGTGTGAGGATGGAAGGCCAGTCCATGCTAAGACCCAACATACACTCATTCACTGCTAAAGCCAATTTATAGTAGCCAATCCTCCTACATGCATGTTTTTAGGAGGTGGTTTGAAACCCCTCCCAGAACCCTGACAAGACCTAAAAGGATACAGCGAGAACATGTGACATGCAAGCAGACTTTAACCTGAGCTCGGGCTCCAACCATTGACTGCAATGCCATATATTTAGCAGGCAAAACTGTACTTAATGGTGGCTTAAGATGAAGATTTCTTTGGACTGTCCTCAGAACCTGCTGTACCTTTTTATCTGTGTCCTGTGCTTACATTCTCACCTGTGCATTGATGTTTTAATATCTACTCACGTATAAACAACATACTCTTCTGTCTATCTTGTGAGGCTGTGTTGATACTGAAATTCAAAGCAGTGTGTTCACCAGTGGTTTCTCCAGTCTAGGTTCCACTTTCCTAGTGTTTCAAGTGGACCTCCATTTTTCTAGTACTTTGTATGTCTTATTTGGTTTCAATTATGATTCTGGATTAAACTTGTTTAAGGTGACTGCTTGCTCTGTGATCTGATCTCTGCCATGGACATGGCCTGTGACTGCTAAACAAGCCAAAACTCCATACAACACATTCTGAAACGGCATTCAGACACCATTCTGAAGCCCAGGCTTCAAAAGCACCCTAGTACATGTTCTCCTACAGCCAGTATGAGGTGTGCATATGTTTTGTAACTCAGCACTTACATTATGTAGAATTTTTTTGTCATCCACTAATGTCCACTATTTGAATAATTTATGTGAAACAGCACAGGCTGCACATTTGAGCAGCAGGGTCAAAGAGAGTCCAAAGTCAAAAAGAATGTTGTAATTGAAACCTACAAAAAAAGTGAAAAAGGCGAGGGAAAGATGTAGTGATAATTCGGCGGCAGCAGTCCCAAAGGACACGTAGTGCCAGCAGCGTAGGTGTGAACAGGAGAACGGCCAGTTGAGATAAGAGGAAACGAGTGCCAGATTGTCCATCTGTACGGAGACACATTGTGAACGTGTCCGAGACAGACCCTGGTCCCTCAGGGAGCTCACGGGACGTTCAGGATGTTCACGCTCAGGAAGCAAGGATTTTAAATCCTAGATTGTGTCACCCAAAAAAGTGTCACAACACAACATAAGGCATCAAATTTGACAAAAGCAGACAACTACGCTGAAGTACCAGAAAAACTATGCAAAATACACAGCCACACCACCTATGCATGTCACTGGTTGAGTCCGCCAGTGCGTATATAAAGCACTAGACATCTATGGAAGCTACTAGAGCTGTTTCCAGTGTGAAAATGGCAAGTTAACACGATTTTGCGATTCTCCCCATGGGGGACTTACCAAATATTACTAAATATTAGCTTTTCTGGTACTTCAGTGTATGTCCCGACAAGTGACATAAAAAAAGTGGTAGTGATGCACGACATTTGAACCTTTACATCACAAGAAATTGGCTAAAAGTTCACTAGCTGGCAATACTCCACAAAAAAATCCTAAGCCCAACGTAGCATAAAAAGTATATAATTTTAGGCAAAATGGTTTTTGAGCAATTGCCCAAAAAGTGCTCTGAGCCTACCCCACTTCAGGGGGCTCCCTGAAACCTTATATTCTGTATCAGACATGTGGGCCTACAACCATACCAAGTGCCATGTGGATTGGTGACGTGCAAGTATATGATATCATCGATCAACAACTGGTGAGGAAAAAAAAGGAAGAGGAAAATTAGACAATAACTATATGACTACCAGAAATAGCTGTGGTGGTCATAATAGCCCCAAAGATGTTTACCTTATGAATGTCTAATGTAGGTGTAGTGTAGCATTATGAAAACTACTGTTATGTAAAGCGCTGCAGATGATTCAGAAGACAAAGCCGTTTTAATTTCCAGCCTCTTGTACACCTGAGCTTTGGCTTTACTGATGCTTATACAGTGAGGAATCTATTCTTGATCTTTTCAGTCATCTTCATGACAAATTTAATAGTGGACTTTCCTCCTTTTTTTCCCCTTCACATAACGTACACTGAAGTCTGAGAAGTGAGCTGTCACACACATAATAGAGCTATGATGGCTCCTATCTGCTCATTGTGGTAGTGACAGCTCGCTTTCCAGGCTAACACTGATCCCAGATTGTTTAAAAAAAAAAGAAAGAAAGAAAGGATGAAGGAAAGAAAAATAAGTTTTTATGTTCAGGAGTCCATTCTTTCCCCTTTCTGGGCAGTGTGGAGTTTGGGTATTGGTAGAGCACTCGGTTGGAGCTGTGATTTTCTGTGTGTTCTGCACATTCCTGTCACATAGCCACTTTAATTCAACTGCTCAAACGCAAATCAAAGAGCCTGTTTGCCCGTGACCAACACTGTGGAGAAGCCGTTTGCTCTTCAAATACCTCCCCAACTTGAAAGTCAATGTGTGTGAGCGTGCATGTGTGTGTGTGATAAAGGACTGTCTGAGAAAGGCTACAGCCCACTATCTCCTCCTGTTGGCTTCACTATATGGAAGCTTGGCAAAAAAACAAATCTATCCTCACAGTTTTAAATAAAGCAGAGCTCTCTCGGGTCACTGCTTGGACACTTGGACAAGAGGTCAACACAGCGAAGGCGAGTGGTCAGGGCATTTTCACATGCATACTCGCACAAATTTCTTTCCTGATGACCAGATCTCATATTTCTCTTGCCATTACACACAGCTGCGTGATTCTATTGTTGCTTTTCATTCGCACGCCACGTATACATGTTATTATCCAAGGTTGTACAAGGTGCCAACAACAAATCCTGACAGATTGTAGAGGAGCATGTTCTTAAAAGCCCCTTGTTCACAAAATAACTGCCTTCAATTGTATCCTGCAGGCAGGCAAAACAACAAGATGACAAAAGTGAATCATTCTTAACTACATCCATAAACAGAACATGCCAAAAGACATTTCAAAAAGTTTAAGGAAAGCAGATCTGTCAAATCTCTCTCCCTCTCTCTCTCTCTCTCTCTCTCTCAAATATACAGACACGGCAAACACAGGGATGCACATCTTAATGCATCTTTTTATGCATCTTTTCTTTAGTGGTTGAGGGGGGAAAAAAAGTAATTTCCAGTCAATTTCCTGCCCTTGTCTTCAACTGCCATAGGAACGAGGGAAGGAGAGGAGCAGATGCTACGTGAACAAGCAGTTTGTGCGCAGGAGCCATTTTGGTCCTCGTCAAGAGAGCCGCGCAACTATTAACAGCAAGAGCCTGAAAGCCTGCCACGTCCTTCCTTAGACACACGTGCATTGTCCCGAACAGTCGACTTAATGAGGGATTGTGCTGGATGCGGCTAGGCTGCCGCTGAAAAGGCGCAAAAATTGTACACCAAAAAGCATCTCAAAAAAAAAAACCTAAAAAAATAAAGGCCTATTCAAAAGCCTGATGTAATGGATGGAAATTCACAGAATTGTTATGCGTGCAAACTGGAAATGGAGAAGAGAAGGATTCGAAGAAAAGCTTGAGAGTCATTTTCCTGATGAGTTGGATGTTCGACAATCAGTTCACTGTGAAGTCTGATGTTCAGGAGCTATTTATGGAGCCACTTCTATGTGGACAGAAGGGTTCTCTCTCGCGATGATGTGTTTTAGTCTGCGTGTGCAGAATTTGGAGTTCTCATTTGTCTGAAATACTCTTCAGTATTAAACACTGTTAAACAAATGGTAACCTGCTACTGTATTGTTTTGAAGGTCAGCAGTTCAGATTGTCAAAATGGACAGCTATAGAGTTGTAATAGTTTTACTAGCTTTAGCAAATTCACAAATTGTTTATGTTTTTTTTCAGTTTTAAGTATCTGCCTTTTACAACAAATCTGAGAAGAACTTAACATCAACACAGATAATGTGATGGAGTAAAAGGACAAGTGGCAGTGAAGGTGTGGTCAAATGCTTGCTATGAATGGGATTAGAGGGTGCAGAGAAAGAGCAGGTATTGTGTGATCGTCTACACCTCTATGTAGTGGATGTCCTATCAACCATGGGCATCTGTGAGCTCATGTGTGTGGAAGAGGGCAGCGAGCACGTTCCGCCTCATGTGATGCACTGCCCAATAATGCAGTATGAGCACCAGTTTGAAAAGATGAAGTTGGCTGGTTACACATACCCTGATCAGGCATAAACTTATGACCATCTCCTTTTCTCTACACTCATTGTCTATTTTCTCAGTTCCACTTACCATATAGCTGCACTTTGTAGTT
>JAOVVH010000023.1:8620870-8631078 GCA_028566435.1 Scorpiodoras heckelii
CACACACACACACACACACACACATTCAGAGACATGTGCAAAAACATGCACAATGACTTATAAACACTCAAACTCTAATTGTCGGGGGAATAAGAGGTGATAAAAATGTGCTGGTGCAAAGCCACTGAAACGCGGGGCAGAGTATAAATCCTTTTCCTCTTCCTTATTCATTTATGTATCTGCACTGGCACGCATATTCAGAGTGTTTGTGCTATTGTTTGCACTCTGTTTGTTTGCTTGAATCTGTATGTGTGTGTGTGTGTGTGTGTGTGTGTGTGTGTGTGTGTGTGTGTGTGTTTGTGCTGAATTTGACAGTAACAGATGTACAATCAACTGTGTGATTTTAGCTATTGTAATTATGCATGAGGATCCTTAATGCAGTCACTGCTCACTATTCTACCTGTGAGTGTGTGTGCATGAAGCACCTATGAGCATTTACAGTACACTGATGTTTATATGCCTTACAGTGATGAGAAATTTGTGGCGTTTTGTGTGTGTGTGTGTGTGTGTGTGTGTGTGTGTGTGTGTGTGTGTGTGGGTGTGTGTGTGTGTTTTATAGTTTTCAATGACAGATTCACAAAACCCATCAAACAACAGAGGCCTGGGAGAAGGGCCAGAGGCTCAGATCAAGCTGGCTTTCAGTGAGAAAGTGAGAGTGAAATATATAGAGCATGAGTTGAGACAGAGAGAGAAAGAAAGAGAGATACACTGAAAATGAAAAAGAGAAACCGTGAAAGACATAGTAGGCTGTGTGTAGGTTGGTGACTCAAAAGGAGGAGGTTGGAGAAGCGTTACTAAAGGTTTGGGTTTAGGAGCAGGACAACGGAAGAAGAATAAGAAGATGAAGCGCTCTGAAGGATGTATCCTCTTCAGAAAGAGGCAAAAGATTAGCTGCATTTCAACATATTCGCCTGAACACTTTCATTCTAAATAAAAGCACACTCCTCTAACTAATGTTTGCTTGATTTCTGTTGTCTGAACCATGACAGCAGTGGAGAGCTGAGGTTATATAAAGTGCAATGAAAAGAGACCTTAAAGGAAAGTAAAGAATGGAGGCGTTAAGGAAGCAGGAAATGAGAGAAGCAGGGGAAGTCTGAGGATCAGGCGGAAAAGCTCTCAGACTATAAATCTGTTGTGGATCTGGACTTGGACATTTACAGTATCAGGTATTGCAGTGTTACCTAGTTAACCTAGTTAAGATACAGCGTTCCCTAGTTAATGACTAGCGTATCTGTAAATGATTCAGATCTGCTGCTGGCGCAGAGCATTTCGTTTACATGATCAATAAAATATCTATTTATGCATCTACCTATCTATCTTTTGGTTACATGATTGAATGTATTTTTAAATCATAATGAATACACAGGCATGAAGGTTTCTTCTAGCAAATCCTGTAAAAAAATAAACATTCTGCATTTTATACGTAGATCTTTGAATATGACTCCTTTTAGCTTAATATTGACTAGACAATATGGACAAAATCGTATGTGCTTCTGAATTATTGTATAGTAATGATGCACACTGTATGGCCAAAAGTTTGTGGACACCTGACCACAACATTCCCTTGTGCTTTTGTACATCCCATTGCAGACTGAAGGCTTTCCACTAGATTTTGGAGTATGGCTGTAGAGATTTGTGATCATTCAGCTACAAGAGCATTAGTGCGGTCAGGAAGTGATGTCGGGTGAGGAGGCCTTAAGTGTTTTTGGCACCCCGAGGTGTTCAGTGGGGTTGAGATACAGACCACTTGAGTTCTTCCAGTCCAGTCTTGGCAAACCATGTCTTCATGGAGTTCACTTTGTGCACATGGGCACTGTCATGCTGGACCAGGTTTGTATCTCTTAGTTCCAGTGAAGGGAAACCTAAATGCTACAGAATACAATGACATTCTATACAAATTGTTTGCTGAAGAGCCACATATATTTGCGATGATCAGGTGTCCACAAACCTCTGGCCATATTAGTGTATGTCTTGAGCAACACACATTTCATGTTATCTAGAAATGCTTACTGAGCAAGCCTTTTGTGATACATTTAAATAAAGCATGTTAACTGTGTTTATAGAAGCCTGCAGAACCAGTCTGGTGCTTATATACACTCTCCTTGAGAGGCCAGCCGTATGTGCAGCAGGGTTGCAGAAACAGGGTAACATTTAGAGTGAATATGACTTAACTTGCCGCTGCAGTTTTGCTGAGCTAAGAAAATAAATAGTTTTGGAAAATGTGCTTTATTTCCATGTCCCCCTACTAACATTAAATGGGTCTATAATGACCAAAAATTTCTTTGGATTTTTGATCATCTAGCATTTCTAATCCCCACTGATGGTTTACTTCCAGAAACACAATAAAGGCCCTAATAAGCCAAACAACACTAAAAGAGACATCAGCATCTTCAGCAAGAGAGCACTTGAATGTGCAAAACACCAGCAGCATTCACACCATTCTATTGCTAATACTCTGATGTTCAGCCTTAAACACAAAGCTACAGTGTATTTCCATTATGTACAGGCATATTATAGTTACTCTGACATCTTACTATTACTGTATGTTGTGTGTGTATTTGCACACAGGGAAAAAGGTCCTTGTCATAATGGAAGTGGAACATGTGGGTCATTCTGCTTAATCAGCAGGACTGAGATTTCATGTAAAGAAAGACTCACATTCAACACTCCATTACTAATATATCATTTTATAGCACACTCTGCTGTACATTCAGCTGAGACACACACACACACACACACACACACACACTCGCGCACTCACACACAGCATAGTATAAACTATGGCCCTTACTAAAGAATTCTCTGTGCCCCAAATCCATAGGAAGAGATTATGCAGAAGAGCTATGATGTATAAAAATAGCACAATGCGGACAAACGCATTACACACAACAATAGATGCAAACTTTCTGCCAAAGATCTGGGTACAAAGCTTTTTAGGATGCTTTTAATAAATGAGCACAATATACACACATACTTGCACATCCATACAGTATATGTAGCCACATTACAAATTAAAGGAATCCCTGGTAGATTCATTATGCTCTGATGGGAAGCTAGAGTAAGATGTGTGTTACTGTCAACTTAGTGGTGGGACTGGTATCGTTCCCATTGAGAAACTGTTGTGCTAGAAAACTCATGATAACCAGATAGTGCCTAAGAAGAGGTGTTTGTTTGTGTTTATATTTACACCAATCAGACATAACTTTAAAACCACTGACAGGTGAAGAGAATAAAACTGATTATCTTGTTACAATGGTAACTGACAAGTGGTGTAACATGTTACAACAAGTGAACAGTCAGATCTCGAAGTTGATGTGTTGGAAGCAGGAAAAAATGGGTAAGCGTAAGGATCTGTGTGACTTTGATAAGGACCAAATTGCGATGGCTAGACGACTGGGTCAGAGAATCTCCAAAACAACAGGTCTTGTGGGGTGTTCCCTAGTATGAAGTGGTTAGTAACTACAAAAATTGGTACAATGAAGGAATCTGGTAAACTGGCCACAGGGTCATGGGCACCCATCTGGTCTGAACCCACAGAAGAGCTACTATAGCACAAACTGCTGAAAATATAATGCTGGCTACGATAGAAAGGTGTCAGGACACACAGTGCATCACAGCTTGCTGCGTATGGAGCTGTGTAGCTGCAGATCAGTCAGAGTTCCAATAATGACCCATGTACACCACCAAAAGTACCTACTATGGGTACAGGAGCATCAGAACTGGACCAATGGAAACAATGAAAAAAATTGGCCTGGTCTGATGGTTACGTTTTCTTTTCTATCATGTGGACGGCTGGGTGTGTGTGCAACACTTACCTGGGGTAAAATGGTGCCAGAATGCACTATGGGAAGAAGGCAAGCTGGTGGAGGTAGTGTAAAGCTCTTTTGCTTGGAAACCTTGGGTCCTGGTATTCATATGGATTCATGTGGAGTTCAGACCTACTACCTTACCTAAACATTTCTGAAGATGAAGAACATCCCTTCATGGCAAGGGTATTCCCTAATGGCTGTGGCTTCTTTCAGCAGCATGATGCACCCTGCCACATTGCAAACGTTGTTCGGGAATAGTATGAGGAACTTGACAAAGAGTTCAAGGTGTTGACTTGGCCTCCAAAGATCCCCAGATCTCAATTTGAATGAAAATCTCTGGGATGTTCTGGACAAACAAGTCAGATCCATGGAGGCCCCAGCTCACAACTTACATGACTTGATGATCTGTTGCTAATGTCTTGGTGCCAGATACCACAGCAGACCTTCATAGGTCTTGTGGAGTCCATGTCTCAAAAGGTCAGAGCTGTTTTAGTGATACAAGGGGGACCTACACAATATTAGGTAGGTGGTTTTAATGTTATATCTGATGAATGAATGTACTCACTAACCCTTGCATGCAGATTACTCTGTTATGACTAGTATGCAAATTTTCTGACAGGCTAGAGAACAAAATGCACAGATTAGACAATAAAATAGATGGAAAACACAGATTATGTTATAAAAACAGACACATCATGAGCAACCAGAGGTGACAGTTTTGTTCTCTGTGCTGTATTTTAAATGGCTAGCCAAACTGCTCAGTTGCTACACTGTAATCACAGAGCCATATCTGATACAGATAGATACAAGCCAAAACAGCAATGCACTGAGATTACATCAGTTTAGAGGTTTAGCCTTTTTGCTTTTGACAGTGAACTCCACAGATATCCATGGATACAATCATTAAAACAACCCATTTATTTACATAAACAGCCAATAATATTAATGCTGCCCTGGATATCAATAGCATTATCAGTCAAATTTGTACTTGCAATTTCTCTTTCATGACCTCCCTTCAATGTTTTCCAATCATTTCAAAATATAATAATATAATCCTACACTCCTACATACTCTACATAAAACAGTAAAGGTGTGAAAAATCTCTATTCTAGACGACATAGCTCTTAATTCTCCCACATGTAGTGCTTTGATAGAAAACAGACATGGCTGCGATCGGCTTGTCCATTTTTCAACCCTTTAAACATGTATGCTTATAGTGCAATCAGCCATAATTAATCCATACTGTATACCCAGTGATCCATAAGTATTTAGTTCCACTGGGATAAAGAGAAATAAGACTGTTTTAATAACAGGCACGGATTGAACAAAATAGCACACATGTTGTATTCTGTAGTGTTTATGTAAACAGGAATCCATGCCAAGGGGCAAATTTGTGCATGATAGCTGCATACCATGCATAAACCTGACATTTATATACTTAGCCTTTGGCATGTTAAATGGTTGCAGATTTCATGTTTGTGATGCTTCTGCTTAAATACAGACATCAAATCTAGTCAGAGTAGGAAAATATATTTGTTAAAATAAATCAGACATATCACTGTGCTACACTGGAGTGAGAGAATTTGATTTGATCAGATATCGCAACAGCATGTTTAACCACACCTAATTATTAACATATTAATTCAAACACAAGCATATTATACAGCAAAACAGATATGAGGTCTGTCCAGAAAGTAATGAGAATTACTACTATTTTATTTATAAATTGTACAAAATGTACAATTCACTATCACCTTCAAAATATGATCCTTGTGAACACACACAATGCTCTCAACACCTCTGCCACTGTTGGTAGCAGTGCTTGAAATCATCAACTGTGGAGGTCTTCAGAGTCTCGTCCATGGCTCTATGGACTTTCTTTACTGTGCCGAAGTTATGGCCTTTCAAACATGTTTTAATCTTCTGGTACGAATTCTTTACGGACGATCTCTTGAGAATCAAAAAAGAGGATGAACAGTGACTCGATGTTTGATCTGCTCATGCGAGCTTTCTTTGGGTGAGGTGATGTTGTCATGTGCCATTCAGCACTTTCTCTTTTTGTCTCAGGATCATACTCAAACCTCCATGATTCATCTCCTGTGATCACTCTGTTCAGCAAATTGGGCTGCCTTGTAAAACGATCCAACATTTGCTACAAACTCGCTTGTATTGTTCCAGTGACAAGGCACTTCAGCAGGGTTTCACAAAAACAAACCTCTGGGCATGGCGAAGGCTAGAATCAGGTCCTACTGTTAATCTGAGGTCCCACTCTTGACCTTGAAGCACCATCCCCATGCGTAAGCACTACAGATCGTGGGAATTTCGTTCCTATTACTTTCCAGACAGACCTCATGTACATACTGTACACTCTTACAAAGGCTCAAGGGGACAAAAAAATCACAATGCAGCCACTATGACCCCTTTTTTTGGCAGGAGTCTATGGCATACACTTACATCATACACCCAATAAACAAGACTTGTGTGCAGGAAGTACAGAATCCTCTGCCATCACGCCTTGTTTCTTTTAAGTGCATTTATTCAGTTAATACAAACTTAATGATGATGGACTGCGATCGAATTCCATGGCACAAGCTAAAGGATGTAGGATCAAGATGTTGAAGAGGAATTATTAGAGTATTGAGAAAAACCGTCTGAATCAAAACAGAAAATCAGTCATAATTAGTTATAATTATGTCTCTAGCTGTTAAGTCGGTAATGTTCAACAACATATCACAACATGCCAATATTTTCAACGGATGACATAGGCTGTTTATTAAGGGCCTTACTTTGTTATTTAGATAAATAAAATTACATGACATTTTTAACAAAGAATAGCATGGCTGGTTTCTATCAGGTAAGATAAGCATCAGCAGATTTCTGCAGCACTGCTCCATACTCAGCAGATGTCCATTTATTGCATTTGGCAATTACATTTCATTTATACAGAGTGAGTTATCATCTAATCATATTACCCAGGTACCCACAATAATCTGATTTATGTAAATGGCCAAGAATGCTTTTTCTATGAGTGATAGCTAATTATCATTGTTAGCTAACACTCATGTACTGTAGCTTACCATGCTTGCCAACTTGCTCACAGTGGTAATAGAGACAGCTGAAAAAGGAACCGTACCAATCTGTGGCAGTGAGAATGATCAAGAGTGTCATCAACGTCCTGTTTTGCTTTGTAATGAGTTCTCAAGAGCTTTTCAGCTGACTGTCACTACCAGTGTTACCTAGTCAGCATCAATAGCTGCAAGGGAGTTATCCAGCATTACATACATGAAGCACTGAAAGCATTATCGTACCTGGCTCTTTAAGTAGTAATTGGTATCTATTTGATTTGCTCGGTAAAAATAGACATTCAAACGGTTATATGTACAGTATAACACAGATTGCACCTTCAAACTCTACAGGAACAATATTGATAATTCTGGGTCCAACTTCATCCCCTTCATCAGTAATTAGTTTCACATCCTGGAAAAGAAATACCAGTGTTTATTCTAGTTTTTGAAGCATTGCATGACTATTTTGCTAAAAGTAAACTGGATTTTGCCATGTTTTATTATTTTTTTGGACCGGTTGAGATGTCAGCAGAGTGAGGGTGCTGAGGGTGTGTCTACAAAATGACTGACAGGAGCCCCAATAAACAGAGAAAAAAATAAGGACCGGACTGCGGTCTTCCAAAGTTTCCTTATTGTTAATGGTATACATTTTATCGTACTTGTATTTTGTTTCTATCCATTACTTGAATTGTGCAGGTTGGCGACTATGCATATCTATATTTGGTTTTAAATGCTCTCTGGAGTTCCTCACATTGACAGATGACAAAGCAATTTTATGTGTCTTAAATGATAATATTTTTGGTTAGAAGGAATTTACATAGTTTGTACTGTTAACTGCAATATTTATAATTAAATATTAATAACACACACACAACACATAACAGTCTTTTCTTTGTTTTATCAGAAATAAATAACCTCTTATTTGGAACTTACTGAAATCTGACTTGTTCCTCTTCAACCCCCTTTAGGAGAAATAAAAAGCAGAAGAAGAACTCAATCTAAGATCTGACAATTTGAGAATAAAGAGTGCCTTTGATTTTCACACAGGTTTCTCGGAGATATAATACAGAATTGAGACTTGAATTTGATCGCCAAGGCAAATTTTTCATATTGTGTAGACTCTTTTATAAGCCAAGTTTTTATACATTTTCTTTTGGATCTTACTGCTTCCTCAGGAGCGGATTATTTCAGACCAATAAAGATTAAAACAAAGAGCATTTTAAGCTCGTAAATTGGGATCGGGGTGAGACAAGAGGAAGGCTGTTTCTCAGGGGCTGAATTTAAGAAGTATGAGAAAATGGCAAAATCTCACAACATGGGTTACTGACTGCAGCTGATCCAGGCTAATCTTTCTATAGCTCGCATGTGCTACACCAATTCTATCCACTTCTACACAGCTGTCACACATGAAGACCATGAGAGATTTGTAGGATTAAAGAAGCATTACATTATTGTGGATTATGTTTTGTGAAGCTGTAGGGATTCAGGAAACCTGGGTGGCGTGGACTGGTGAAGACAAGCCTGACAGAGCAGGTCAGAATTTCCAAGACAGGTTCAAATACAAACTGTCTAAAAATGCAATAAAAACTAAAAACTGTAATTTGTTAAATCTAGTAAAAGTGTAACTTTTATTTAACTGAAAATAGTACAAAGAAAACATTTTCAGTGATTTCACTGACAAACCTAATTTTATTTTGTAAATATAAAAAAGTGCTGTCAAATGAACGCATTAACGAATGTGTTAAGGCGTTAAAGAATTGATCACGACTAAAAACATTAATGCCACAAAAAATTTTAACGCAGATTAAAAATTAGTTAAGAAAACCAGCGTCATCTTCAGCGAACACAAACATTCAGAAATGTTACGTTACTTGTTTTAGGCTGCATTCCAATCACAAGTTCCTAAGCTGTATCCCTGCTCCCTACACATTGCACAGGGTACAGAATCCCAAGGGCTTTTCTTAGTGAACTCAGCCACTAAAACGGCAACATTTGGACACCCTGCAACGTCATCAACAGCGGACAGCCTCGAGATCGCGCCTTTATTACAGCACTCGGCTGTATTTAACATCATAAATTAAACAACACTGTTCAGACTAATTTTGTACCCTGTAGACACTTCTGAAAAAATTTGTGATGAAACGTCTATGAACTCTGGGTGATGTATTTTAACTTTGCAATGTATTTTTGGTTGTTTAACTTTGGTTGTTTAATTATCATAAACATTGCTAAAGATTGAAAGGAACAATGGAGAACGAAGAAGTTGAAGCTCTTTTTGGGTTACTGTATTTTTGTGTGTTACATCAGTTTAATGAGCGACGGAGACGACAAAGGCAACGGATCCATATAACACATACACAAACTCCTTCCCTTCCATTGTGGGGGCGGGTCTCTGAAGTAAAATCAAATCTGCCAATCATGTAGCAGCAGCACAACAGAACTTCCAGTGAAGTGATATACCCATGTTCCCTCGCCCACTACACACTGTGCAGTTACTTTTAAATAAAAAATTGAAAACACATCAATCACGTTTAATATTTCACTTTTATCAAATAAAGTCAAGTGAACAATGAGGCAAAATTCAACATTCGTTTCTCTTAAAATAGACCAGTGATAAATGGCAACAACATTTTCAATGGCCCTATGATGCCGACCCGCATGTACAATGCATTTAAAATACAATGTTTCTCAGTGCAGGAATGCAAAGAATTTAGGTCTTTTACCATGTACAGTTGATAATATCATGCTACTGTGATGGACATGTCACATGTGCTGGGGAGTACTTTGGAAAATCATTGTCACTTAACACAGTCTGCCACTACATCAGGACATTGATTTATACAAAGAGGAAGCCATATATTAATTTTTCACAGAAATGCTGGCAGGTTCTCTGGGCCTGAAGTCATCTGAGATGGCCCAAAAACAGTGGAAACGTGTTCTGTGGTTAGGTGAGTCAACATTTCAGCTTATTTTTAGAAAAACTGGACAACAGATTCTACATGCCAAAGATGAAAAATACCATCTAGACTGTTTTCAAAGAAAAGTGCAAAAACAGCATCTGTGATGGCATGGGGGTGCATTAATGCCTAGAGCATGGTCGATCTGCATATATGTGCAGGTACCATTGATATGGAGCTGATATTGGTATTTTGGAGAGACATATGCTGCCGTCAAGGCGACGTCTTTTCCCAGGAACTCCATGTCTATCAGCAGGACAATGCCTGCAGTCCAGAGCTGTCTCCTGTTTAAAATATATGGAGCATCATTAAGAGGAGAATCAGACAGCAGTGAACACGGACTGTTACGCAGCTCAAGTCTTGTACACAGCAAGAAT
>JAOVVH010000023.1:8695594-8710853 GCA_028566435.1 Scorpiodoras heckelii
TGAGTTTTTAACTTAAGCTAACATTGAAATTTACAGTGTAGAATCAGTTTACACACTCCTTATGTTGGAGATTACACCACACACTTTAGTGTATTAATAGTTTTGCATTTTGTAAACCTTTGAAAGAAAATATGACATTTTTATTTTTGTTTCCATCTACTCTGAAAACAACGTTTTCATTTTCATTTTCTAATTTTCATTATTAATTGTGAGATGGATTTTCATTTATGAGTTTACATTGAAGACTTCTACATAGGACAACCGGTGTCAATGTTCAGTAATGAAAAATGCTGTCACCCATGGCAATGATTAAATTGTTAACAGCCTGGAGAGGGCATTTATTGTATTGTTTGATGATATTTGTAGTTCATTTTGTACTCCATTTCATTTTGTTCTGTACTGCCGCAGCATGTTCTTTCTTTCAGAATTAGTGTTGTTTTCCCTTTGGCTTGATTTCTTCCAAAGAGCTATGAGAAAATCACTTTGTGACCATGACCTCTTGTGTGCTTCTTATAAATAGCCCTCACTATATCCTGTTGGTCCTATTTCCTGTTATCATCTTGTTGAGGAAGCAGATTTAATCTGCCCTCTCAGAGAGAGTGCATTGAGGCATATTTCTAAAAATCTACTTATTTTGCTAGGATTGACTTTGTTCCTTAACAAGACATGTGATCAGTTGTTTATGCTGGTGTGCAGCAGCATGGATGCAATGGATGCAGAATATTTAATCATAAAATCTTTAAAAGGTCCAAAACGTTTTAGTTTGTTGGATTTTTTTGTCATCTTTCCTATTTTTGTATAGTTCAGGGCAGGCTGGCATGCTGGTTGTTCTGCCAAGCCCTAGTGGAGCTGGACGATGGTCAAGCCAATGATCAATACCAATTTGCAACAGGCACTTACAGAGCCCTACACTAACTGCAGCATAATAGTGATAGTGATATGCAGAGCATATTCATGCTACTGTATTTTCATCACCAGTCTCTGATGCTGAGCGGCAGCTGAAAGGTGTGAAAATGAACAGCACATACAGCTGCAGCGTGCTCTAGGAAGTAAAAGAGCTAAGCTCTTTTGCCATGTTGCAGCAGCAGAAACAAAAGCGGGCAGAAGACTCCGTCCTGTGGAATAGCAGAGAGTGATTTTTCTGTGTGTGAACACAGATGTGAGGAAGTGCGGAGCTCTAGGGAGCCTAGTACTGCTACCAGTACTCTATCAGACTCAAACAGGCTCAGGAAGCATAAAATGATTGATCTGTAACAAGAAAGATTGGAGATCTTTTTTAGATTGGAGAGATTTGAATGTCTTTTTTTAATGACTGCTGATCCATTTGCTATGTGTAACCCATGTGGGGGGATTAGTGAACAAACCTCAAGCATGAATATTTCGAATATTCTCCCATGCCTGTTGCTGTGGAGCACAGAAGCGTAGTCCACTTCAACATATGCAAATGACATATTGGTTCGGGGTCTATCCCTTTGAGTGAGCTTGAGCACCCAGGGTTTACACAAAATGCAGAGATTTGCACTAGTGCACCTGCAATGCTGGGGTCTATGAACACTCTCCCTAATTGGACAACTGTCTGCTGTATAGTTCCAATACTAAGTGACGAGCCAGACAGAGTCCCCAGTCTCATGTAAAAGCTCTGGTTGCAGGTTATGTGAGCCTTTCAGTCAGAATTATAGTGGCAGTCAGGAAATTATGAATGGCATAAACCTTAGATCATTTAAGTGTTGATGAATGCCCACTAATTGTTCGTCACATCACAAAAGCATGTGCCAGTATTGGTGACAAGAGCATGCATATGCATCCAGTGCACATTTTCTCCATCAAGGTATGCCCTTAGGCATTCTCCCTGCAAAGATGGAAACAGTAGGAATGAATGCCTCCCAGCAGGGCTGTGTGGAAAACCTGAAAGTCAAAACTAGGCCCAATATCAGCTTTGGATTAAAGCTGAGTGGCTAGTATGGCAACATTTTCTGGATCCTCTAAAAGGGGCATGTGTGCTGCATACATGCAGACAGGCAGATGTGTCACCTTACAGAATGCCTCCACCCAAGGATTGAAAAATATACAAGAAGCTAGTTCAGCTCATTTGGAACAGCCACAACAATGCAGAAGTTAATCAGACAAATTACTGCTCAGTTTTGGCAGATGTAGGATTTTTGTTGGCATTCTATACCCAATACCCATCAGACCAGAAATGGTTTACTGTGGCACAAGAAAGCACAGGAACACACATTTTGAAATTATGGTTATGGTCCCTGAAAATGATCTGCAGCATACTGAGGAGCATTAGACACGCTCTTGGAAGTGCACTTGCTCCATTTATGCAGATAAGTGGAATCTTTTTTTTTTTTCAGTTTCAGTTTGTACAGTGGATTAAACATGTTCTGGGTGTACATTGCCTTGGCTGTGCACATGGGACAGATTTTTTTTTTGTTTTTTCGAGCACAAAAAGTAGTCAATAAAGTAGTGGCATCAATAGAATAAGCACCTTGTACAGCTTGCTGTAATGAGTTGGTGGAAGATGCTGGTATAATAAAATGCCTTTTTTAAAGACAGCTTTTTACTTTGGGTAAATTTAATATGTTAGCAGTAGGCATGCAAGGTCTGCATTGGGGACCACAGTTCCAACAAGTCATGCTGTAGCCAAACCCAGAATTCCTAGATGTTGCTGCTGGAGTATATCAGTACACCTACACTATAAGGCCAAACATCTGTGGACACCTGAGCATCACACTCATATGTGATCCTTCTGTGAATAGTTGCCACAAAGCTGGGAGCACACAATTGTCTGGAAGGTCTTTGTATGTTGTAGCATTAAGATTTGCTTTCACTGGAACTAAAGGTCCTCAAAAATTTTCCAGCATGACAGTGCTCCTGTGTACAAAGCAAGGTCCATGAAAACATGGTTTTCTCAAGGCTGTGTCTGGCCTCAGAAATGGGTGAATTAGCACAAATCTAGTGGAAAGCCTTCCCAGAAAAGTAAGCTTAAAAGAAAAGTTTATAGTAGCAAAGAGACATTAAACTCTGAATGGGTTGTTCGAGAAGCAATATGTTTGTGATGGTCAGATGGTCAAGTGTCCACAAACGTTTGGCCCTATAGTGTATCTGGTAATACTGTGTACCCAGGCCAGTTTTGTGTCCATAAGGAAATAACAGATAGATTACTCACCAGCCCTTTCAAATGACAGGCTATCCCATTAAGCAATGGAAAGCATCCTTTAATACCAGTCAAGAAGTGTCTTCTTCCATTAAATGCCTTTTGACACACTTTATTCAACCCGTGTGCTCTCTGGTGAGTTTTAGTGATCCTTCTCCAATAGAATACAGTAAGACTCTTTAAGTTATTCCTACTCTTAAAAGCAAACCAGCACCCCCAAAAGAGAGTAATACCAGAAAGTTGAGTAATTCTCATCAGTCTCACTTAAATGATGTGTGAAATAGCATGTGCCTATTATGCACATCTCCGATTTGACAGCTTAAATGGTGCATTTTATTACAGAAGCATTTTATTACAAAATCATAGGTCTGTTCATGTAGACCATTTGCTGTAAAAGTTTGTAACCTATGAATGAGTCCATTCATGATTTCCTGCGTATTTGTCAACAATTTCTCACTAGAGGTAAAAACATGGTGAACAATGATCCCTTTAAAATAGTTTCAGGGTTTTTGTAGAATACAAAAGTAGAAGGCGCAGAATTATCATGCAAATAAAAACTGAGACGAACACAAGTAATATTTGTGACATATTTTGCAATGGGTTTACATTTACGTTTACATTTTATTTATTTGGTGCATGCATTTACTCAGTTAAAGAGACAGAATCCAGTCTAAACACTGAGGTGATAAAAAGCAATGATCTAAGTGCTAAATGTTTCCAGAACCTCAAAACAAGTGTGAAATAGTGATATAGATTCAAACATTAAAAAAGCCAAACTATGAAAATGTTATTTATCCATGTGTGGGTCATTAATCACCTCAACAGAACAGAAAAAAGAACAGGCATAAACACACACACACACATATGCATGCACACACACCAGTAGAGTGTGTAATGTGGGGTTTTTTTTTGTTTCGTTTAGTTTAGTTTTGTTTTTGGCTATATATGTTCAAGTGAACTTCTGTAATTTTACTGTGGATAACTGGAAAGGTGCACAGCTCCAGTAATTTTGCATTTTGTCCCCATGTCCATGGGTTTCTTCTGCATTCTCTGGTTTCCTCTCATTTCCCAAATGTCAGAAGCTGGACTGGCTATGTGAATCTGCCCAAGCAGTGAATGTGCAAATGTGCATGGAGGGATCCCATTCAGGATGTTTTATCTCATGCCCAGTGTTCCTGAGATGGGCTCCAGATCCACCATTGAACCCGACACACAGACACACACATGCAGACACACCACACATGTTTTTGACATGACATGACATAATTATTACTGCAGCTGATTAATGCTATGCTTAACCCAAACCCGAACCCTAATCTTAACCTCACAAATGAAAAGGCAACTCTTGGGCTTTTTTATTTTTTATTTTTTGTTCAAATCTACAACAAAAAAAACCCACTTTCCTTATGGGGACCAGCAAAATGTCCACATAAATTCACAAATATCTGATATTCCTATCCTATAAGATATAAAAACATGGTCCACACTCAGATACACACACACACACACACACACACAAACTGCAAAAATGTATAGCATATGCCAGAGCAAGTTGCATATGGAAAAAATAAAATTACATAGAATTATGCTGTGCTGAATTACAGCCCAGAGCTCATTAATGGATATTTAATACATGCTGTTTCTAAGGAGGCATAGCATGTTTACAACATAGCAATGTCTATTCTGCTTTATTAACTGCAATCAAACTAAAAATGTAACATGGAATGGAATCACCTGAATAAATACTTGAATTAATGTTTTTTTGCAAAAAAGACAAACAGCTTGTGACAATCTAAAATGCAGCCCATATACAATTCCCAGCCCTCCTAAAGTGGCAATCAGGGTTTACTGAACATCATTAAATGCATTATTGAAAAATAAGAAAGAACAGGGCACAGTTGCGACTAGGGGCAATCCACCAATAGTCAGAGAAGCAACCAAAAGGCCAAGGATAACCCTGAACATGATGCTATCATGTTTCACAGTGAGGGTGGTATTCTCAGGGTGATGAGCAGTATTAGGTGTCCACCAAACACACACAATGTTTTGTGCCAAGCTCAGAATGTTCCATTTTGGCCTGATGAGACCAGAGGAACATTTCCACAAGTTTGTTGAGTCTCCACCTTGTCTTTTGGCTCCAAACTCCAAACAAGACTTCACATGGCCCCCAATCTTTGCACAGTGTTCTGGAAATGGTAGCCCAGTGTACAGTTCTTCCCATCTGAGCTGTTGTTCTCAATAAATCCTTCAGAGTTAACCTAGTATTTTTGGGTCTTCTCTGACTAATGCTGCATTCAACTAAAGGTCATAACTCAAGCCAACATGGCTGTTAACAGCATCAATAGTAAACAAAGTAGAACATATACGGTCATATACATTCATATACAGTTTGTTGTTTTGAATTAAATATACTTCACTTGTTGCTTGTTGCTAAGAAAAACTGAACAGAGGTATTTGTGTATTTTTTTTGACCATGTTATAGCTAAAACTTGCAGATTTTGAAAATGACAATTCCACATTCTGACTTCCCACTTCTGAGCCAAATGCAGAAACTTGCCACCCTTATTTGCTCACTGACTTTTAGTAGGCAGCCTCCTGTAGTGCCTCAGATGCATGGTTGTGCCATATTTTTTAAATGTTTTAATAATAGATTTAGTGGTATTCTGCAGAATGTTCAGTGCTTGGGCTATTTATTATAATCTCTGACTTTTACAGAACTGTGATTTGTTTTAATATATGTATTTGGTGTTCATGATGCTGTTTGTTGATTTGCGTATTTAAATTAAGGGCCAACTTTCAAGTTAAGTACAAACCCCTTTCCCAGAAAAGTTGGAACACTTTCTAAAAAATGCAATAAAAACTAAAAACTGTAGTTTGTCAAATTGCTTGAACTTTTATTAAAATAATAAAAGTACAAAGAAAACATTTTCAGTGTTTACACTGACAACCCTAATTGTATTTTGTAAATATAGAATACAACAGAAAGTGATGCCTGCAACACACTCAAAAAAAGTTCTGGACAGAGGCAAAATAAAAGGTTATACAAGTAACACTGTTCTGTTTCATTCTGAATGAGTTACAACAGCATGGCTTCGTTGACATAGAGTAAATTGTTAATTCACTTGAAACTGTAACAGACAAAAGGGCAAAGAAAATTGTTTTCAATGATTAAATTAATTTTTTTGTTAAATATAACCAAATTTAGAAATTGCTGCCTGCAACACACTCAAAAAAGCTGTTACAGAGGCATGTTTACATCACATGCCATGTTTGAGTCACATCTCCTTTTTTTAAAAAAAACAAATTTTACTTTTTAATTGTTCGGGAATTGAAGATACTAATTGTTGCAGTTTTGCAAGTAGAATTTTTGCCCATTCTTGCTGTATACAAGACTCGATCTGCTCAACAGTCTGTGGTAGCTGTTGTCTGATTCTCCTCTTCATGATGCGCCATAGATTTTCAATAGGAGACACATCTGGACTGCATGCAGGCCAGTCAAGTCACACTGCTCAAATAGAGATGGCGTTCTTTGGAAAAGATGTTGTCTGGACGGCAGCATGTATTTCTCCAAAATATCAATAAAAGGCTTCATTTCAGTGATACCTTCACATATATGCAGATCACTCATGCAGTGGGCACTGATGCACCCCCATGCCATCACAGGTGCTGTACGTTTTGCACTTTTCATCGATAACAGTCTGGATGGTCTTTTTCATCTTTGGCACGTAGAATCCGAAAATCCATTTTTTCCCAAAATCAAGATGAAATATGGACTTGTCTGACCACAGAAAACATTTACACTGTCTGAATTAACCAATTACAGATTTCAGTTTTCATTGCATGTTTAGAAACTGTGGCAATTTTTCTGGAATTGGGGTTTGTATTTGGGTATGTGGAAAATGAGTCGCTGACCATACACACACACAGTTAGCCATACACAGTGAGCCAATTTGACAAAACCTGTGTTATTGCTACTATCCACAAGCACAGAGCATTACCCAATTTCACGTCATCTCCCTCAACACACTCTCACCTTTGTTTGTGTATTGGAGGGGAGAAAAGAAATGCTTTACTGAGCTGGATTGAACAGAGAGCCTCATTTTCCACAGCAGCTAATGGGAAAATTATGATTGTGTGTTTAATTAACAAACATAACAAGCTCTTTCACTTGCGCTGAAGATTACAATTATGGCCCACAATGCATCACCATCCCGAGTGGTGATTTGATCATTCGTGTTTGAGAAGGGAAGAGGCTCATTTATGCTCTTTAAAGATGGTTGACCGTGGGTTGATGACAGAGCTGTAAATCTCATCCTTATATTTTATCACAATTGTTTCATATTCTTTCAGGATCTCCAACATCTACAGTATATGTTGTGGTATTATACTGTGGCATCCGCCACTGGATCTAAGGAGTGGATGGGCACTTTGGGGGTTAGGGGGCTATATGTATGCTTGTGTATGCATGGCTCCCAGCATGCCCTGCAGGTAGGACTGAATTTGTGCACCTACCATGAGTGGGATGGGTGTGTGTGTGTTTGTGTGTGTGTGTGTCTGTGTGTCTGTGTGTCTGTGTGTCCTGCATAGTCTCTCACATCACCAATCACAACTGATGCAGAAGTTGGTGCAGAAGTGGGCTGATCTGGAGGCAGGGCTATGGGAGGTAGTCAACAAGCAAAGCTTCCAAGCCATTATGGACAAGTGGCAAAAGGATTTGTGGATGCAGAGAACAGAGTAGTTGTGTGATTTAATAGCTTAAGCACAGTGAGGATGGCTTCCTGGCTTAGAGAACCAGCAACAGCAGTCACGTGAGCAGGTGTGGTGGAGCTGGCAGCGACGATGGCAGCAGGAGCAGAGAGCACCATGGCAAAACTGGCAGGGTGGCTGAACCGGCTTGGTGGCAGAGGATGGGGCCTGTCCAAGTGCTGCGCTATGATGTCAATGGAGGAGTAGATTACTTCATAAGTGCGCTCACCCCTGAGGAGTTAAAGCAACACGTTCAGGTTTCAGCTCCAACCAACCTCCAAGCAGCTGTTGATGAAGCTAATTCTTCAGAGTTCCTTCTGTGGCAGCGTACACCAATGAAAGTGGCTCAGAGTTTTGCAGAGGCAGAGCTGAGCCAGAGACAACAGCCAACACAGTTTCAGAAGAACTGGAGAAAGGGCAGTTAGTCTGCTTGCACTGTAGGAAGCCAGGTCACCATGCGAACCAGTGTCATGAGCCAGAGCCAGTGGCAAATGGCAGAGGAGCTGCCCAGTGAGGGATGGGCAACCCCCCAAGCAACTTGCCTTCATGTCTGAGACTGGAAAATGATATGGCTTATGGGTACGGTGTCGTATTGACGGAATACAGGTGACAAAGAATCCACAGTATCGCTTTCACCGGGGGTACTTGGAGTACTGATGGTGCTAACGTAGAAGGGTGGCAGATGACTGGAGTTAGTGTGAACATGTGGGCAAAGATACAGCTTCTTGTGATGACTGGGAATTTATCCAAACCATATGGATTTGGGCTTGTACTGATTCAGGACCCTTGCATTCTTGGTTTAGATTTTCTAGCAGCTGTTGGGACCAAGTTGGATTTCAGTGTTTGGACTTTCAGTGTGAGGTTAGGCAAAAAGCATGTTAAGATCTCTAAAATGACATGCAGTGACAAAACAACAGAAAACCAGGGCTACCTGGTTGTGCTGCCCCAGTCTCCCATGGGGGAAGCCACTGTTCCTGGATGAGCTGAACACACAGCTCCAGCTTCATCATTGTCACTGCAGATAGTGAGTGTCCCAGTCAGCTGCAATTAGTGTTCAAAAAGTGATTTCCAGTTCCAATGTAATACAGGATTTATGTGCATGTAGCAGCACGGAACTTATAACTGAGCAGAAACTAAGTTGTGGGACTTGTTGTGTTGTTATGAGCGGATTTTTGCCACTTCTGAAGAGTAATGTAACTGACCTTGTCTAGCACAACATTAACACAGGCAATGCAGCACCTTTTCGGCTTCACCTGTACTGGCTTCCCCTGGCTAAAATAGAGGTCGCAGAGCATAAGATCAGTGAGATGGTGGCTGCAGGTGTTATTGAGCCTTCCAGTAGTTGGTGGGCCACTCCTGTGGTTTTGGTAAATAAAAAAGGGGTGGCTGGTGTTTCTGTGTGGCTTACTGTTAACTAAATACTGTGAATAAGCTGGACTCATATCCAATTCCCCATATCAATGATCCTCAGGTAGTGGCCTCATCCTGGTCTAGCTTGCTGGATTGGATATGGAGCCCCAGAGGCAAATAAAAAGATGGAATTCATGCTGGGCACGGGATTGTGGCAGTTCACAGTAATGCCATTTGTTCTTTGTAATGCTCCAGTGATTTTTGACCCAGAACATGTGCGTTGACTAGCAGCCAAACAAAAGAGGGCTTATGGCTCACATTGTGAGGGGCAGCCACTTGCTGCAGGAATGCAATTTTGCCTGTTTAACCCTTGGCGCAATAAGGGTTCAGATCCAGACACCCTTGGGCTTACAGGTTTTTTTTCTTACAGTTTTTTTGCAAAAAAAAAAAAACTGTAAGCCCAAGGGTGTCTGGATCTGAATCGTGATATAGGGAGGACAAACAGCCAATTCACATGCAGTCTGAGGCTCAGGAGTGACCTTGGCATGACTAACGGACACCAAAGAAATTTAAGGACTTTATTGCAGACTGAGTGGTGTTCTCTCTTGGATTAAAGTTTTTTTTGTGTTGTTGTTTGGGCCACTGGGACATTGGGCCCTTGAGAGGAGCAATGTGTCATCCGTCATTGGATCTAGGGAGTGGGCCGGCACTCCGAAGGTTAGGGGGCAGGTATATGCATGGCTCCCATCATGCGCCATCGGTAGGACTATAATTTGTGCACCTACCATGAATGGGATGAGTGTTCGTGTGCCCCCATACCCCCCCGCCCCCGCTCCCCTTGTTCATGGGCAGTATGTGTAGTCCCCCCAGTTCTGTCACCTTTATTTTCCTAATTAAGTGATGTGCTGTTAAAGAACTGGGTTGTGGATAATGGCTCATTTGCATCATAATTCTCCACTGACATCACAATACAGTATAGAGAAGTAAATACAACACTATTGTTTGCTGTTTATGCAACTAATATCAGTGGCCTACTCTGTAGGCTTTTTTATGGTGATAAAATATATTTTTGCTTGTATTCACTAAGTAACTTAAGTCTTGTTCATCCAGACATTAATGTTCAACAGTGTTTAGCCATTTTTGCTAGTTTACCTGTACTATTACTAGAATCAACATATCACTTGGTGAGGTGCACAATAATAGTGTATAACTGGTTTTTACATTTTTTTAAAAAGCAACGTGGGTTAGCTTCAGTCACTGTTCCATTAACTATACATATTATTTTCTACACTGTAGACATATTTGCTCATACATTTCCACAGAAGGACTAATTCAGTTAATCTATTATCAAATTCCAGACCATAGCAGTCACAAA
This sequence comes from Scorpiodoras heckelii, assembly GCA_028566435.1. Lineage (NCBI taxonomy): Eukaryota > Metazoa > Chordata > Actinopteri > Siluriformes > Doradidae > Scorpiodoras > Scorpiodoras heckelii. The sequence goes on from JAOVVH010000023.1 coordinate 8,706,226, forward strand.
TCCCATTGTTAAAATGCTGTTTTTTGTTGGGTTTTTTTTAGAGAAAATTATTTACAACTTACAGTATCACCCCCTTCATCTGCACCCTGCTGTTGAATAGCAATGGCTGCTGGTCTTATCACAGTACTACACAAACTGACCAATCAGCTAATCCAGACAAATACACCATTAACCCAGAGCCATGTGCTGTGTTTATCAGGAACAAGGCAGTCCAGGGTGGTCAACACAGGTAGGTGGGGATGGGAAACATTGCCAAGATGAGAAGGAAGCGTTGCAGTATACATTTTATTGACTAACTCTAAAGCTATTAATATTAAATATCTTATTATGTTTCAGCTAAAGATGCCGCTGTAGTTGAATTAGCACTAAATACTGTCCACACTGATTCTGTCCCTCTTTCTCTGTCTCAATTTCCCTGTCCCATTTTATTTCTGTAGATCTTTCTTTAACTGTGTTTTCTATTATGTCTGAAACGAGGAAGCCTTATACAGACAGCATTTGTTGTCTCTGTCTTTCTCTGACAGATTTTTCCACTGATTTTCTTTCTGTTCTACCTTCCTTTTAAACATTCTCTCTTTCCCTCTGTCATTATCTGCCCATGAGAGCAGGGGGAAAGGTAACAGGGTAAAGATGGAAAAAGAAGACTTGGGGAAAATGCTCATAAGTGAGGTGAGTTGTCACACTGTGATTGTCACACTGCTGGTATTAGTCTGCCCTAATCTCAGCTTAACCTAACAATTAACACTGCTCAATTCCAGGCTGAAACTCAGGCAAACCAGGCTGAAAACTGGTTCCTTTCCCTGGTACCTATTACTTTAGATACAGTAATTAAATACAAAGTATTAACCTAAGCATACACTATACACACAGTCAACACCAAAATTAAAGGCACTATGTCACAAGAGTGCTCAAGCCTGAGTATGAAAAATAGATGTTACAAACAATGAGCATTTTTCCATGCAAACAAAATACTTTTCATAATTAGAAACATACTAGTATAATTTAAATTGACAAACTTGTCACCGATCCCTTATTGGTGTCAATATTCAATCAATCAGTGTTCCCCAGATTTGAACCTATGTCCTGAATTAAAGATTAAAAGGTCTACAGGCACAAAGCTGCACAATTTGAGATATGGTGCATAGAAGTGGTCCAAGATCCCTACATGCTCTACATGTCTCCAACTGTAATCTTTAAACTTTAAAGAAACAGGCTCAGTGTTGTTATTCCATGGGATGCTTCAGAAGGGCTGGTTTGAGTGTTTCAGAAACTGATGATCTCCTGGGATTTTCACACACAAGTCTGTAGAGTTTACACAGAGTGGTGTGAAAAACAAAAACTTTGAGTGAGCGACAGTTCTGTGGGTGCAAATGCCTTGTTGAGAGGAGAGGTCAGAGGAAAATGACCAGGCTGGTTTGAGATGCCAGGAAGGGTATAGTAACTCAAGTAATCACTCATTCCAACCATAGTGAGCAGCAAAGCATCTCAGCATTCATAAACCATTGAACCTTGAGGTGGATGGGCTACAACAGAAGAAGACCACATCAGGTTCCACTCCATTCAGCCAAGAATAGGGATCTTTGGCTATCATTGAAACTGGACAGTTGAAAATTAGAAAAAAAAAATCACACAGTCTTTTCCCCTTCTTCAGAGTCTGTTGAAATGAGAGCCTCTGATTCCTCAGAAAAACAAAACATCAGAGGTTAAAGACAGCACTTTGCAAGGGCATTTAGATGATTTATGAGTCAATGGGTGGCATATTTGTCATCGGTCACAAGAGTTATGTTTTATGAATTCTCATATTAACCTGCTGTTACAATGGTCAGGACACAGTACAACTCGCATAAAACATCAAGGCGTATTGCTGTATCTGAATGTTTATACTGTCAGACTACCTACAGCTAAAACAGTCATTATATTTATTATAGAGTATGATACCTAATCAAAGTCACAAAAGTGTATATAATAACATGATCAGTCATGTTCATTATAAGAAATATTAGGCTGTTGATATACTGACCAAGAAACTGTTGAAACACTGAAAGGTCAAAACTGGTATTCTCTCTCTCTCTCTCTCTCTCTCTCTCTCTCTCTCTCTCTCTCTCTCTCTCTCTCTCCATCTTAATAGCAAAGGCTGAGCAATTTTCAGAGTACCATTAACAGAGGCAACTCCTTACCCCACTGCTTCACATTTTAAATATGGCATAATTTACTGGACATAAATGATTTTTCCTGACTTAAATATAAAAATGTAGGGCCATATTCAAAGTTGAGTGATGCATGCATCCTGAGGATTTGTTACCAAAATTACATAAATTGGTATTCAGACCTCAGACACGAGTGCAGACTAAAGCAAAACTTTATTCCGCATTTTCTGTCCCTCAATTTTTTAAAAGCAAGTGCATTTGTTTAAAGGCAGTGGTCCTGACACTGTTTAAAAGCCCTGTCTCAGACACTTCTACTCACAAAAAGATTAGCTACACAAAGATGATTTTTAATATTCCCTCCCAGAAAATCAACTGAAGCAGCTGCATGAGGCAACCCTGAAAGTAGCTTTCCCAGTGTGCTTGTAAATATTGCTGTAACTCCTCTACTAAAGTAGAAATTGGGTTACACTCCACAGCAATTTAAATGTCATATTGCATTCTTTTCTCCCAGTGCAATCATTTTGGGGATGAGTAAAGCTAAATAAACCAACAACTAGCCTCTCTTTTGACAAAACTGTGATACTAGTTAAGCAAGAGTTTTCCTGCGCACTGGAGTTGCTCACCCAACCTTTAACAACAGCAGTAGCCTTGTTCGCATCAGTAAGAGTCAAAAGGTGTGTACATACTTTGTCAGCCTCTCATGTTGCACTGTTGGCAAAAAGACAATTTTCATGTTCATAGACAGCAAAGGTAGCTCTTTTGCTGAATGGGTTCCTCAGATGTACTGCAATTGTGCTGTTGTAGTCAGCTAAATACTTCATGAAATGTGTGGTCAAAGATGAGCAACTTTAAGCTTATGTAGTAAGCTGGTCACTGTTTAGGTACAGTATTTAAATACAAACTATTAAACTAGAATGGTCACAACAATGGTCAAGTATGAGTATATGAAATAAGCATTACAAACAATGAACTATCATGACTTGTTTTTGACTTGTCATAACAGTTGTCTGAATTTCAGGCCCATCATAAACTATATTCAGTTGAACCTTTTAGCTTTTAGGGATAAAATTTATATTAGTTAAAAATGATGTCTGGATTTTATGTCTTTGTAAAGCTGCTTTGGGACAATGTCCATTGTTAAAAGCACTTTAAAAATAAAATTGAATTGAATTTAATTTTATGTTCTGCTGTCAGTCCCATTGAAAGAAGCATGACCTGCTATTCCTCAAAGCTTTTACACCAATTGCTGAATGACTCTCTGAATGGTCTGTCACTGATCAAATGTCAGCTAGGAAGTACTGTTTTAAGACAAAAACAATCCAGAACCATTGTTCAACACAACCGGGTGCATATACTGTATGTAACGAACAATAGTTTCCAGTAAAAACACACGTGAAATATGAACTCATTCAAATTTTCAGAGAATTTGAAAAGCTGCACTGAATCAGACTTGCAGTTGCCAGAAATTAGAAACATTTTATTAATGTTAACATTGCAAAGGAAGATACATTACAGCACAAGAGATTCCAAGTAGAATATTATACTCATATTGGAATTTTATTATAAGAAAAATTCATTCTATTTCTCTAAAAATTAATCTGCACAAGTGGATTACACAGTATTTCATAAAATTGCACAACACCATATTATGTTGAATCTGCTCTGAATCATGAAATAATGAATCTTTAACTGATTTAAACGCAACAGTCAGATAAGCCCTCAGATAACTGATCATGTACCATAATACATGACGAGATCTCATCCTCAGAAGACATCTGGCTAACACCTTGGTCTCCTGGGCAAAGAGAAGAACTCAAGCTGTCATCAGGAATCTGCGTATGCATTCTGCTTGCAACACATTTAGACAAACACAAAAAGCTGGCACAATCAACTGAATCTGTAATACTCTTTCTCTCTTTAACTGCTTCATTTCCACCTGATGACACACTCACACACAAATTCCACAAGGGCCACGGTGGCAGAGAGAGTTTAATACTGTTAGTGATGAGGTCAGGCAGAGAGGAGAGGTGGGTTAATTGGGAGGCGTTGGGCGAATCTCTGGTTGAATAAAGATGACTAAATCTTCAAGTGCTCATAAAGAGAGCCTACAAGGATAAATATAGGAGATGCCATAAATATGGAGCTCACAGAGACATAGATTAGTCAAGGATCCAGGACTATATCTAACAATTATTCATAACACAGGTTCTACTCAGACTATGGTAAATTAAATTCAGTATATGACAGCTTTTTCATACAGTAGGAGAAATAAGGTATTTTATTTCATTGTAGGTCTTGAAAAAATGGAAAAAGGTAAAAGGGAAGCATTTGGGGTCAATGGAAAGAAAGTACAATGGTTTTGCAAGAATTTGCATTAAATAAAAAAAAACAATTTCATGATGAGATAATTTGCTAAGGATAATTCTAGTATAATTTCTACGATTAATTCTACGATAATTTCTACGAATAAAACGATTTTTA
>JAOVVH010000023.1:8761994-8772179 GCA_028566435.1 Scorpiodoras heckelii
ATAAACTTTGACAAAACTTCGGACTCTTGTTTGTGAGGTTATCTGTCTCTCAATCTCCTTAGAAATCCCACCACACTTTCTTTTCTCCATACTCGGTGTGGTACACAGACACAAAGATTGAGTCACATTTTCTTCATTTAAACTGTTTGAATGTGTGACTTCTATAGTGCCAGCAACTGTTACTTGCAATTTAAAGTAGCATCACATAATCAAAATCCAGTTATTTCTTACAATTTTGAAAAGATGCCAATAATTTTGTCCAATCCATTTCTGGAGTTATGTGTGGAATGATATCAGATTTGACTTTTTTCTCACCTTTTGTGTGTTGTTTCAATGCAGACAAAAGAAATAAACATGCAAATACCAAAGTATTTGTAACTGCAGCAAATTTCTGGGAGAAGTGGTGCATTTTCTGAAAGAAATGCAAAGGTGACAATATATTTGGCCATGACTGTATTTAGAAATCTACCACTATGAAATAATTAACATGCCACTTATTCACCAACAGGTGAAGAACTTAATAAAAACCAATTTCTCGCATGACCAAACTGAGTGGCCAAACATGAATCATTCTCTACTTCACACATTATTTCATTAGTTTACTTTTTTAACATCACTAAAATAAAACACGAAGGTTGAGCAATGAATGGAGAAATAGGTTGAGCAATGAATAGTTTGAGAGAGATCCTGTTAGTTGTGCTTGGCAGACTTCACTTGTTCAGAAAATCTCTCAGTTATGAACTGGCAATAAAAGATAGGATTGCCAGATTAAACCGATTGCTTCTCCACATAAGCGCATGGTTTGCGTACAAGAGGTGATTGATGAAGGAGGAAGGAGGAGCAGAGTTGAGCACAGACAGAAACTGCTCAGCAGGTGCTGGCTGAGATGGAGGATGGCAAAACAGAGGAATGGCATTTTACAATGCAAGAGATAACAGGGAAGGAGTGATGATTATATTCATTATCAGGTAACTTTAACTGCTGGTAATTATTTTGAAAGACGACCTTGATATGCCTTTTTGTTTCAATTAGATACTGTATATTTCTGCAAATTTGTTTAGCATCACTTTCTGCTTCTTAGATTTTAAGTGCAGTAACACAGAGTCCAATATATGGTGTCAATAAACTACAGGAAGCAGTCTCCTGCTAGTTAATTAGTCCAATTTTACAGGTTGCCCCATGATGGATGTCTATTCAAATTGTCTTGGTTAACCTTTGTGGATATTTAGAAGAAGCCTTTATCTGTCACAACTCCTTTCTTTGCAAGTCCCATCTTGTTAGGTATTGGGGATCAGAGCACAGGGTCAGCCATAATACAGTACATCTGGAGAAGAGAGTGTTAAGGGCCTTACTCAAGGGCCCAACAGTGGCAGCTTGGCAGTGCTGTGATTTGAACATCCAATCTTCTGATCACTAACCCGGAGTCTTAACCACTGAGCTTCTATGTTTTTATGCCCCTTGTCTGTTTGTTTCTATGGTGGTCCCATCATTTATTACCACTTTCAGTGGGTCATTCAGCACACACTCACACCTAGGGCCAAATTAGCCTCTCCAGTTCATCAGACTACATGTGGAACTGTGGGAGGAAACCAGTGCAGAGAAGGGAAGAACTTGTAAAACCCACACAGAGCTACTCACTACGCCAGTATGGCACCCAAACGCAAAGTTAACATTATCAATTTTACAGCTAATAATGATAAATATGAATATACCGAAAGGCAGCACGGTGGTGTAGTGGTTAGCACTGTCGCCTCACAGCAAGACGATCCGGGTTCAATTCCTGGTCTGGGCCGTTCTGTGTGGAGTTTGCATGTTCTCCCGGTGCTTGTGTGGCTTTCCTCCGGGTACTCCGGTTTCGTCCCACAGTCCAAAGACTTGCATGTTAGGTTGATCGGTCACTCTGAATTGTGTGCTCTAATGTGTGCGTAAGTGTGTGTTGGCCTTGCGATTGACTCGTGACCTGTCCATGGTGAACCCCGCCTTCGCCCAGTGACGCTGGGATTGGCTCCAGCCCCCCCATGACCCCGACTAGTGGGATAAAACGGAAGATAATGGATGGATGGACGAATACACTGACAAGTGGTTCCAGCTGCAAATAGAAAGCAATCATTTGGAGTCCTGAAAAATATGGAAATTTAGATCAATACTTTCTAAAGCCATTTCTATAAAGAACTATCAAATCATATTAATATCATGTTATCTTGCATTCATAAGGCATTGTGCACATTGTTATAATTCTTTATTAAAATGCATTACACACCATAGTTATCTCTATTATTGCGATTTATTAACATTATGAGTTGTTAGCATGAAGCATGATAAGCAGTGTTCACTAAAAGCATTGCCATTAATTTAAAAAAACTAGACCCTCCTTTTTATAATGTACTAAGAGATCATTCTTAGTACTTAATAGACTTCATTTTTGTTTTTTTATAAATTCATGTCCAGAGTACATCTGAGGCTACAGTGGGCACAGACTCATGCAAAATGGACAGACTGGAAAAAGACCAGGTGATGTTATTCCACTCATTATACATATGGCCTTCACAGAATGTGTTACCCAATAAGCCATTTTTCCCTAATGCACATCATGCTATTTTCCCATTTTCAAGTTACAATTAAAACTTTCAAAACTTTAAAAGATTAACAAGATGAAAGTCTGTCTGTGACAGTGTAAAAGGATAGGCTCAGTAATATTTGAATGCATATTTTAAGTAATTACAATGAAAATGTAATACTGTAAAATTGTAATATTGTAATATTTTGAATCTGATAAGAAGATAAGCATCTTTAACTTTCCCCATCCCTTCCCTAATTAGATTTGAACAATAATTGTCTTATGATATACTATGTTTCTTTAACCATGTTGAAAAGTTACTGTCTTTTCAATACCCACCACTGTACTAGGTCAATCTTTCATCTAAAAAAAATCCCATCGCACATATTTAACTGTCTGTTCTTATCCAACTGTGTTGGTAGAGAGCCATAATTCAGCAGAGCAGCTATCAAGGCTTGACACAGGGATTAAGATCAACAGTGATGCTCACGTGAAGATAAAGAAAGTGTGTATGGGGGTGGGGGGTACTAGTATCACTGAACTGTGAAGGGGAGATAGCCTCAGGGCTAGCCACTCATAGAGACCTTTCAAATCCTATCATGTCATTTCAGTTCCTTGTCCCCCCTCTCATACTATCAAGGCAGATAATGCGCTTGGGTAAAGGTTACAGTGCACCCTGACATTTCTGCTGAAACAACAATGAGTTTTTTAATATCCCTGCTTGTAAATGTGTGTTTCAGGGTTTGCATTTGTATGAGTGTGAAAATAAGTTGTTGTTTTTTTCTAGGTGTGCTGAAGTTTTAGAGCTACAGGTTTAAAACAAGAAAGCTAAATGTGTGTAGAGAATCCAGTGCTTGACTAAGAGGATGAAAAAATATGTGCTGAGAGATTTGCTAATGAAAAATGTGAAGTTGTCTAAAATCAAGAGAGAGAGAGAGAGAGAGAGAGAGAGAGAGAGAGAGAGAGAGAGAGAGAGAGAGAGAGAGAGCAACTTTTTATATCTAGGTGGCAACCAAATTTCCCCCCACAAGGATCAGAATATCTGACAGTTTTGACATAGTGGAGGCATTTGCATGAGTAAAATGATTTATTTTAGCTAAAATAATTATTAAAAGGTGTAGGTGTGGCAATTAATTAGCTGCATATATAATCTCAAACCACATGTACAGTATGACAAACGTGTGTGTGAGAGAGAAAGAGACCATATTTTTATATTTGGATATTTTTGACCTTCTGGGGACAAAATTAAAAATTAAAAACTAAAAGAGCCAAAAGGTTGCTTTTTCATTAAGGTTTGGATTAGGGTTTGGGTTAGGATTTGGGTCAGGGTTGGGTTAGGGTTAGCATTAATTAGCTGCAGTAATAAATATGTCAAGGGAAAGTCCTTATAAGTATAGCAAGACAACCATCTTTGTGTACGTGTGTCAGAGTGAAAGTTGGCTTTGAACTACAGATCTCATTATCTAATGCTTATCTCAACTGCCATGGCAGATAATTTTCAATAACAAAATTCCCAGTGTGTAAATGACTACATATATTCCAGAAAATACACAAGACTAGGCAAGCTGAGCTTTACCCAACAGTGAATTCAACCAGTGGGAATTGTGTTTACAGACTGAAATCTATTAGCTAGAATGCATGAGAAAATGCTACCTGCTGCTACTGCTGAGAAATACACCACACAGTGCCTGGCAAGCTTTTCTACTAATAATGCACAGCAATGTCTTTATTGTGAGACACGGTAAAGAACATTCTAATTTATATTTTAGACTACATAAACTAAAAACAGGAGATAATTATTACTCTTGAATTAGATCCATCTATAGAACTTACAATATATGATTAAGTGAGTTGTTGGAGCTACAGTCAACAAGAGTCAAAATACAATATTTGTATTAATACTTTGTGTGTTATGTCAAAAACCTGTGTTCAGTTCTATGCTAAAGTTTGGGCACCTGGCCATATTACATATTTTGTTGATTTTAGAAGTTTCCTTGCCAGCATGTGGACAGATCTATCTGATTTCTTGGTGTTCTTGGTCTTCCAGAGGTTGCCTTGACTTCCACAGTTCCTCATAACTGCCAATTCTTAATGACAATTCAGACTGTGAAAATTGCGAGCGGGCAACACTTTGGTATTGAATTAGCTTCATTTTTAGATCTGCTTGGACCAGCCCATGGTTGTTCAATGTTAGCACAAGGTTTGAAGAGTTTACTATGCTCTGGAATTGTTATTATGTATGACCATTCTTGACAGAGTTTTGAACAAGATTTAACAAGTCAATTAAAGCAAAACAAGTTCATACAGGTCTGAGAAACTTTTGCACATGCCACACTGATTTTTCAGTTCATCATAAAGTAATGAAGTAATTGTGCATTAGCATGCAGGAAGATGTAATGAAACATATTTTTTTAATTCAATTCAATAATCAGTTTTTAAAAAAATAGGTTTCTAGCATGTTTTGCTTACATTCTGCCCTTGCCATAATCCTATACCGCATCTATGTGTTTTTAGTTGAGCATCACAGCACTGGTAAAACAGCTCATTTCTGACACTGCCAGAACTTTCTTGTTGGCTCTCCTTGTTTGAAATGGCACTAAATCGGCTGCCAGTGAGATTGTTACATTATGCATTCTAAGATCATCTATCTCAACTTCTGACCAAAGAATTCTTTTACTATGTGCGATTTTTATCTGTGACAGCAAAATCAGGCCACAGATTATGAACATAGATAACAACAGATATTAATAAAAAAAATTATGTCAGATTGGTGGTGGGAAGGAGGCAGACGCAGGATGAAGTTTATACAACTTTCCTGAGCAACAGGCAAGGAGTCCAGATTAATTAACTCCAAGCTCACAACAATTGGTATGACTCAGTAACACTAGGTAGGGCATACTAGATGAATACTTCACACTAGCACTATGGACAGGCATGCTTACATAAAGTGCTAGATTGAATTTAGGCATTTGTGATTTAAAACTCGGGTGACCTTGAGCGTGCATACTGGGAATTGGATTCTGCAGCCATTGTGCTTGTAGGCCGTGGTGGGTTCTGGGATTTAGAGTTTGCGGATAAGCACAGCATTTCCGCAACAAATAAAGTACAATATAAAATACAGACAACAATATAATTGGGCACAGGTTAAGATAATCATTGCTGACATAAATGATCCCTGAAATAATTTCAGGAAAAGAGAATCAGTCACATGGTTAAAGACACTGACTGTTCTCACTCGGCCTGTTTAGTAGAGAGGAAAAAAAACTCTTCAAAAATTGAGGCCTGCCTTACACTCAAATTGGCCAGCACATGGCAGTTCAGTAACTGTGTTACACAAGGTTGATTGGGCACTTTTAGCACCCTCTCTTTCATGCTGATAAATGATAATTTATTAGAAGAGAAGGCATTTTCACATGCTTGTCTGTTATGTGCAATCAGCACGCACCCGCATCTAAGTGACCGATGTGTCACTCCTATTCAGCATAGAGCCCAGAGGCCAGTGAAACGATTCTTGCCAATAACTGACATGTCTATCCCCACTTAGCAATTTATTTGCCAGAATAGAACAGGGAGAAAAATATTTATGCTACCAAAGGGACACTGAACAGTGCAAAGTGGAAATTCTGAACTGGATCTATAGGGACATTCTCATAAAACCTTGTTTAAGACCTTGTATAAAAAAAAACACGGTGCGGATAAATAGAATACCACAAATTGTGCTATTGCATAGGAAGATATCTGCTGGTATGGACTGATGTGGGTGTGTTTGTACCTTCCTTCAGGAGTTTATAATAAGTTTAACTTGGTTCCAAAAATGATTTCCAAAAATACTTTGGCTCTATTTTCTGACACTAAATACAAAAAGAATTAATGAATGAAACTTTCATATCAGACCACTCACACTCACAAGTTTCACCACTGACCGTATGAAAGTTCAAAACTCTTACTCTCAACTTTACCTCTTTTTTGTGTCTGTTTACAAATGATCTGTTCCTCCATTCATTCTCAAGGTTGCGTACCCTACTGCTGAGTCTCCGGGGGTGCTGGAGCCTATCCCAGTGCTCAGTGAGTGGAAAGCAGGGAAGCGCCATGGACAGATCACCAGTCCATCACAGGGCAGACACACACACCTTGGTGCTATTTAATAACCATGCAGACACAGGGAGAACATGCACACTCTGCACAGCAATGGCACCGGCCACGCAGCCAGGGAATCGAACCCAGTCCTTTCTTGCTGTAAGGCAAGTAAGTTGGAAAGTAAACTTACTCTTTGGTTGCAACAGGCCACGTTACTCTGATTTAAATTGGCGAATCAATGCCTTTAATTAAACTGAAACTCTAATCAGCATATGAGATGAACGAAAGACAAAATCTATTTTTTATTTTAAAAAATGAAAAGACATCAATCATCTTTAATATTTCACTTTTATCAAATAAAGTCAAGTGAATAATGAGGCAACATTCAACAGTCATTTCTCTTAACACAGACCAGTGATAAACGGCAACAACATTTTCAATGGTCCTACGATGCCGACTTGCATGTACAACGCAAATCAAAATGTGCATTAAAACCACGATTTATGTTATTCGCGCAATTAATTAAAAATTAACATATTAAAATAACATGGTTAAAAAAAATTATCATGTGACAGCACTAATATTTATTCTATACCGTATATGGTAACAGATAATTGTCCACTTTGACATACCTTTGCTCATTGGAAAATTGTGTTTTCCCAGGTATATATAAGTAACCCTGATTACTTGAGAACACTGACACTATGCACTTTACCAACTGACAGTACAAGAACAGACACCTTTTCAAAGCAATTGATTGGATGTTACTGAAAGGATGTGTCCCTTTGTGAGACATTGATTGGCCAGCATTGAGTGAAGAGGCCTTTTGATGGTGATTGATTGGTCAAAGTAATTTTCCTCCTGGATGAGCAAGAGTCAAAACATTTCTTTTGTGAGGAACCTTCCTGAATGTGTATGTGTGTAGCCATCTTATTCTAAATCTAAACAGAGTTTAGAGGTGGGGGGCGACGCAGGACTGAGATGTGCATTGAGGAATAAGGTATGTAACATTCTTTCGACCAGAAGATCCTGTAAACCTATAATATTCCAGCCCACTCATGCATACACTCAGACACAAAGGGAGCATTGTATATTGAGAGGATCATCTGTTCTCTTTGAAAGTATAAATCACCCCACAGTGAATAACACTGACATGAATAAATTAAATGCTCACCTTCTAAACCAAAAATAGCTCTGAGTATCCGAAAGCAGTGAATCTTAATGCCTGGTTTATAATTCTTCAAGCCTATATTGTCAAGCACTTCATGTAAAACTCTAAAGAAAATGTAGTTGCTGTGGTTTACATTATTTATGTTGTGTCTTACATTGTGCCATTAAAAGAAAAAGGAAAATAAATAGAATCAACCTGTAGGCTGATTAAATGGGCCATTATAATGACAGGCAGTATTGAGCCTCACACTTTATATTTGCATATGCCACAGCATTATGATTGTAGTTTTCTGTAAATGAATCCATCAAAAGTTAATGTGATCATATTGCTCTGGCTGACACAAACATGAAACACAGGAAACGAAACTTCACAGAAACTCAACCATTCCGAATTAAGTCATAGACATTCAGATGCAAGAGTTTTTATCAGTGGGGACACCAGTTTGAACTCTTCCAGTAAGAAAAAGGGACAGATGGCATTTATTACCTAAAGTCATACAGTTTACAGTCCTTGCCACACACCATAGGGCTGTAGTCTGCTCCTTTCTGCCTGTATTATATTTTGGCAGTTTTTATAGATTTCTCTAAATAAGCTGGATTTCTCATACAGGTCACTGTACCCTGAAAGCAAATCTGCTGTCAATCTTCTTAGATTTTGCTATTTATTCAAGGATTCTAGTTAGAGTGAGTGCAGACAGACTGGAAGGGAACAAAGGCATCTAAAAAAAAAACTAGCATGCTCCATTGGGGAATTAGCATATTTGTATACAGTATACAGAACCTTTAAGTGCAATTTAAAGTTGAATAAGTACACAGATCAGGCATAACCTTATGACCATCTCCTTTTCTCTACATTCATTGTCCATTTTATCAGTTCCACTTACCATATAGCTGCACTTAATTGTAGAACTACAAAGTGCAGCTATATGGTAAGTGAAACTGAGAAAATAGACAATGGGTGTAGAGAAAAGGAGGTGGTCATAAGGTTATGCCTGATCAGTGTATATAATCAACACAAGCAGTGTTGCAGCTCTTATTTGTGCTCCATGTTCCAACAATGAATTTTCCTTGCCTGATGTGGAGCCTTCAAGTTTCTGAATATATTTTTTAGAAATTGTTTTTATTAGATTCTGTTGCAAGTTATTATGTATAAGGATGAAACGATCCCCTCTTTCAAGCACATTCAGTTCCTCTATATGCAGCATGAGCAGCAGGTTGAAAAGATACTGGTTTTAAATGTCTCTGTGAAAGTGTTAGCTTGTTCTCTCCCTAGCTGGTACCTGTCATCTGAGGAAGGATACAAATTTGTTTCCACAGCTGCATTTGTGAGCTGATTTGGCAGCGAAGCTCATCACTTTGAACCAGGATGTTAGCTGGTTAGGTGCTGGATGGAATTTGGCAATGATTGCACTGCAGATGCTCTCTTTCCTGCATTTTGCTGTCCAGACAGTGCAGAAAGAAATCTCTCTGTTAGTGTTGTCCAGAGTGTTAGATAACAGCCCGTTCTCTATGAAACAGAACATGAAGCATTCTCATAGGTTCCTTTGTGAGTTGATTGTTCAGTGACGCTCATCCACATTACTTCAAAGACCTGGATGTTAGCCAGCGGAATGCTAGGCAAGGGGTGTTGCTATGTCTCTCCCATTGTAACCAGACTTTTCAGTATCTGATATAATGTATTGGGTTTGCTGAGGTTCCTTCAGATATCCCTGCCACTAATGGCATAAGGAATTGTATTATTATTTAATAATTTATTTAGCTCATACGTGTCTAGTGAATGTCTTTGATGAGCATTGTAATGAACTAAAATTGGTATATGTTATATAAAAGCATGACACTAGTGTTATTATTTTTATATAGTATTTTCCTATTATTCACAAGGGAAAGGTCTGTCTATCTGTCTGTCTGTCTGTCTGTCTGTCTGGATGAGACAAGCAGTCAGACATGATTATCATTAAGCACCATCTATCAAGTGCAGAGATATGAAAGACAGGTAACTAGATAAATGTGCATTTTAAACTTGCTAACTGAAAATAATAGCAAGTTAGTTATCATCATGAATGTCCTTTGATATTTATTAAACTTTACTGTTCTGATGTTATACTCGCTGTATAATTTGTGCAAAATACCTGCAACAATGATCGATGTGAGCTAAAAATCATTTGTTAAAATTTTCATGGACTGCATTTGAAACAATCCTGATTTAAAGTCATAGACGGGGCAGCAAGGTTTGACAAGTAAAGCAGAGGCTAACAACATTCATTCATTCATTATCTTCTGCTTTATCCCGCTAGTCGGGGTCACGGGGGGTCTGGAGCCAATCCCAGCGTCATCGGGCGAGGGCGGGGTACACCATGGACAGGTCGCCAGTCCATCGCATG
>JAOVVH010000023.1:8861582-8875384 GCA_028566435.1 Scorpiodoras heckelii
TCTACCACTGCAGAGCAGCAGAAGAAGTTCCAGGAGAAGTTGGACAAATGCAAAAGTGAAGTTCAGAAGGTGAGCCTTTGAGAATGTAATGATACAGTACCCCTGGAGTAGAGAGGGTTAATGGCCTTGCTCAGGGGCCAAGAGTGGCTGCTTAGTCGTGCTGAGGCTTGAGCCCCAACCTTCTGATCGGTAACCCAGAGCCTTTTTGCAAATGTAAAATTTTTCAGATCCTTTGATCACTGGTTTATACATGCTAGAATTGGTTGGTGGCAGCACACTGATTTATTTATGATATAAAAAAGCTTTGTAGAAAGTTAGACAAACAATTTGATGCAGTTGTTTGATGACAAAAGAAAGTGCCCACTTTGACAAATTGGGGATTGCTGGTTAGACCAGAAATGCACTTCCTTCCCTAAAAGTTCCTCTTAGAGTTTTAAAACACACAGGTTAGTAGGACTGCAACAGTGCGTTGAAGTGCAAAGCTTGAGGGAACTGCCTCATATATAGCCACCTCACCTGCAAAGACTAACAGTGACGGCGTCTCATTCTCTGACCTTGAGGCCAACTTCAGCAGAGAGTTTTGATAGCTCATTATTGTAGAACACTACAAAGATCAAAGTGTGTCTACATCAGACAAGGATGTTAACAGCAGCAAAACCTGTGGTAAAAATGGGAATGCTGCACCTCAGCCCATTTCAGAGTTGGCTGAATGCTGAACAGCTCAGAAACATATCACAAAAGCACACGTCAGTATTGGCAAGAAGATCATGTGTATGCTCCCTGAGTCATTGTTCCAGCATGTGTTTTCTCCTAGGTGGCATGCCCGTAGGTGTTCTCTCTGCCAAGTAGGAAATAGTAACAACAGATTCCCC
This sequence comes from Scorpiodoras heckelii, assembly GCA_028566435.1. Taxonomy (NCBI): domain Eukaryota; kingdom Metazoa; phylum Chordata; class Actinopteri; order Siluriformes; family Doradidae; genus Scorpiodoras; species Scorpiodoras heckelii. The sequence goes on from JAOVVH010000023.1 coordinate 8,862,455, forward strand.
CTACAATTTAATTTGTAAATCCACAAAAAGGTGGTTCAGTTAAATGGGAATACCTACAGCATAGCGAATGTCAGTCTTTTTGTAAATAAACAGAGAACTGAGTGCCCAGTGTGGTTCTTGGGCAGACCAGAGACTGAAGCTTTGAACAAGAAAACATTCACACAAGATCGAACAAATCTAGAATTGTATGCCTTCTCACTACCATCAGTTTTATAGATGACACCAGCATATACGGACTATGCAGCTGGTGTTGCTGATTTGGCTATACAGACCATGGTTCTGCATGTTGTTACTGTTAGTGACAGGCATGTTGTACCCACTAACCATTAAACCACACATACTGTGCCAGATGAATGGGTTACCATGGCACATCTTGTGGGGTTCAACCCCAGCATATTAGGATGTTTTCAAGGGGTCAGACACACTCAGTGCATGTTTCACCTATGCTTCGATTGTCTGTACATGTAAAGTGGGTTTTACTAAAGGCAGATTTTTTTACTGGCTGTCACTACAACCAGAAGAGTCAAGGAGAAAAATTGCACGTTGTCAGTTAGTACACAGATTCTGCACTGGGAATCAGTGTTAAAAAATGTCACTCTGTAGCTGAACCCAGCATTATTAGTATTCATGTTGATGGCGCTCTATATCAGTAGGGTGGCATGTTGACCCATGAATGTGTGTGTGCATGGAGCCTTATAACTGGCATCCTGCTGCAGGGTGAATTCTCCTGTTTCCTGTTTCCAAACCCAGTTCTCCTGTTTCCAAATCCACCATGACCCTGACCAAGATAAAAGGGTTACTGAAGAACGAACAAAAAAAGTATATCAATAAATGATCCTGTCTGCTCTTGCAGATGACAATATTTCCATTGAAGGCTCTGTGAAAATGACTGCCAGCTGTTGGATGTCTGACCAGCTGTGTACTTTGGGGAGCACTATAACATGGCTTGGTTGTCTAAAGACAGATTAAGTCATTAGGTAAAGGAAGTGATATGCAGTATAGAGTTTGGCTTATGTAAATGACTCACCTGAGAGGGGAAAATTAAATAATTCCTAATATACACCGATCAGGCATAACCTTATGACCACCTCCTTTTTTCTACACTCATTGGTCATAATTTTATGCCTGATCGGTGTATGTGTCTAATTTTATTCACAGTAATAAAAGAAGTGAACACAGTGTATGTAAGAAATTGACGTAGACCATGCACAGAGTTGTAGATGTTTTTGTGCTTTATTGCAGGCCAAAGAGAAGTATGTGAAGGCTCTGGAAGAGCTGAGTAGTTGTAAACCACAGTATATGGAAAACATGGAGCTGGTGTTCGAACAGTGCCAGCAGTTTGAGGAGAAGAGACTGGCCTTCTTCAGGGAGGTGCTACTGGAAATCAAACGCCATCTTAACCTTACAGAGACCCAAAGGTAAGCCTAAAGATTAGCTCCACTGAACTGCTGCATTCTCTGTCAAAGCTGATATGTTTACTTGCTAATTCTAAAGTACAGTATTGTGCAAAGGTCTTAGGCACCCTATTGTTATTAGGTACAACTTTTGTTATTGATTTTTTTTTAGTTCAGCCAGTACAAAAAGATTTTATATTTAAACGTTACTTTCCCAACAAAAAATAAATGTTACGCAAAAATGTTTGTATGTCAGTAATGGAAGCAACACTCTACATAACAGACCACTGTTTAGACAAAAAACATAATGAAGGCTGCTGGGTTTTGCATGTAAAAAAAGAAGTAAGTGTGAAAGTCAAAGTCTCCAGAAGAGCTGTGGCAGATTCTCCAAGATGCTCAGTAAAACTAAAAGCTAATTTACTTATAAAACTGCACACATTGTAACTGGGAACACTGTTTATGAAAAAGGGACAGCAAATATTGAATTATTACTGTGTACTGCAATTTATAGTGTTTTCTTTTTAGGAGAAACATCATTAGTTTCAATGGCATCAGTTTTTTGCATGTGCTTAAAACTTCTGGATCGTACTGTACAGTAATTAGCTGGTATTTTTTTTTTGTCTGAAAAGTGGTCTGTTATGTAATGTGTTGCTTTTGTTACTGACATACAAACAATTTTGTGTAACATTTAATTTTTTGTTAGAAAAGTAACGTTTGGAAATATAAATTTCCAATACTGACTCAACAATATAGAACTAAAAAAAACATCAATAACAAAAGTTGTACCTAAAAACAAAAGGCTGCCTAAGATGGTTGCTAATACTGTAGGTAAAATGGATGTTTGAATGTTTGAATTTGTGTAATGATAACTGTTTAATAGCTTTAAAAAATTTTCAGCAATGTTCTGTTTAAGTCGGCAAGATTTTTATTTGCAAAATTGGACTTGAACAAATTTCCCTAAAAGAAGTTCAGTTTTACCAGGCACAGTAACAAAGCATATTGTACTTGCTGTGTAACAGTGTAATGAGATTCGGAGGAAAGAGAGAAAAGCATTACTGTCCTGTTTATTTACAGCTATGCCACAGTTTACAGGGAGCTTGAACAAACCATCATCTCTGCCAGTCCTCATGAAGACCTCAAGTGGTTCAGCAATAACCATGGCCCAGGCATGCACATGAATTGGCCACAGTTTGAGGTGAAATATTCCCGAAATTACAGATTCAGTTATTTTCTAACATTTTCCTTACATGTGGTTACAATTTCTTATGAAAGTCTAATTCAAAATAGTGAGAAACAGTTCCTCAAGGTTCTCTGGGTCCCCACAAAACGTGCCCTTAGATGGATTTGGAGAGATAAATTATGCATAAGCATGAATGATTGTGTGAATATCATTTTCTCCCTAGGAATATAACCCAGAACTGACCCATGCCATCAACAAGAAAGAAAAAGTGAAAAAGAACCATGATGGTGTCATGCTCACCCATGTCATGAATGTTGCAGATCATCACTCATCACTGCAAGCTGAAAACCGAAGCAGGTACAGATGACTATTTGCCTTTGTTTCTTTAGACTAAATGAACAGGGTAAACTTGGGGCTGGGGGGTTGAAAGCAGCAGATGAAAAATTCTGACTAATCACGAGTAACAAATTGTTTGATAAAATTTGTGGATTTTGTTTTCTACCGTTCCGTGTTTGGTTCATTCCAAATTACTCATGCTCTGACACCAAATCCAACAATCCTTTGTATTTGTAACACTTTCATTTTGCCATGCTGATATTTCAGTGTGAGCAGTTATGAAAAGAACCAGGCATACTCGGCAGATTGGTCGGATGAAGAACAGGCAGCTGCAGAGGCCAGCGAAGGCACCAACCCATTTGAAGAGGAAAGGAGCCAAGGAGTGCGAGTCAGGGCACTGTATGATTATGAAGGGCAAGAACAAGATGAGCTCAGCTTCAGAGTAGGTGAGAGCGAGAGCATCAAATTCCCCTAGCTTTCAGTTCCCTCACTGTGCTTTGGGGATTTTGCAGTTTTGCCCTTCCTGGTGGAGAAATGCTACTGTGAGCTAATTGTGGGTCTCCTAAGCAGTACACAAGTGTTATGACAGCCAGGGTTTCCCAGCCAGGGTTTTGTGGTGGCATTGCAAGGGTTTTGTGACACAGTGAAAACAATATCAATGACACAATAATGTAAATTTTATATAATCGAGTGAAAACTTAATTATAACTGTTCATTCTGTAGCATTTTACTATAACCTCTAAAGTCCAAAGTGATACAAATTGATTGAATGAATCATTAGTCATGTCATGAGGTAGCAAGTGATTGTTAAATGCTAACTACAGTGTTAGCTAGCTAATCATATTTATGGCTAAAAGTGTCTTCAGCTGTAGATCTCAATAAAAATCACAGAAAAAGCACAGACACTTTATCAGAAAAAGAAAATCACAACAGGAAGAACATCCAAGCAAAAGCTCCAAAGTAGGAAAATTCTCTAAGTACAGCAAGAAATATTTAAAACCTGGATGTACAGTATGTGCATGGACAGTGAGAAGAGCAAACGTTTAAAATGGATACATTGTCCCAAGTGTATAGCAAATTTGAAGCAGTTTTCTAATGAAAGAATGAAGTTAAAAACAATGAAAACAAAACATGAAAATCTGGTCATGAAACCAAACAAGACGAAGTTGTATAGATTAAATGAGTACTACAAGCAAAAGATTCTTTTACCATCTTCATGGGAACTTGAAACAGATCATTGAGATTGAAGTTGACCAAAAAAATGTTGGGAACCCCTGTGTCATGAGGACAAAAACCTTATTTAACAAATCCGTGTCATGGTCACAATTACTGAGCACTAGTTGAAAGAGCAAAATCTCTCTCCTTTAACACGAGCATATTTGTTAGCTAGCCTGCTAATGTTAGCTGGTTAGTTTGCTGTTTTGTGATCCAGCAGTACTGTTTGTAAATCACCAAATCAATTGGCTGTTGTCCAGTTTAACAATGTTCTTCCTAAGACATCAGAACACAATACAGTGGTGATATTAACATGCTAAGTAAAACACAAGGCCTTGTTGAAGAAGAAAGGCTTCTCTGTATTATAATCCATTAGCATTCTGCTCAGGCTCTGTGATAAGTCATACAGGATATCTGGAGGTCTGTCTTTGGTCATACGACCTTCAGATCTGGTGAGGAGGGAGGTATCCATATATGATGTGCATTCAATATTTACTGCCATATCATACTAGTCAGCTCCATCGGTGAATTTCTGTGAGTTTCTATGGCAGTATTGTCAAGGCAATCAGAAAGTTTTGAATAATTATTTGTCCCATGATTAAACAATGCTGTTGTTTTTATTTTAAATCAGTAATCATATGCACTGTAGTGTTAAACAATGTGTACTTTCTCATATTTGTGTTAACACTGTAAAATCATTGTCAAAAAATAAAAATCATATTAATTTTCTAGTGACTGACAGGCCATTTTGTCCTGGGAGCAGCAAGGTGGAATACAAGCATCAAAAATGACTGAACTTTGTAAACATGGAATGTGAAGTCCCTATAACATTGCCTGCATGTCTGCACTCATGCACATCTGTCATCTGTGAAGGAAAAGATAAGATGCTCTGATTTTTCTCTAACAGGTGATGAGTTGACTAAACTAGAAGATGAAGATGATCAAGGCTGGTGTAAAGGACGGCTGGACAACGGTCGGCATGGACTGTACCCAGCCAATTATGTCGAACCAATTTAGTTAGCTTGTGTGAGGAAAATAGTTTTCTTTCTAGAATGATCTGAAAAATGGCACTGTTTACTGAACATAACCAGAGACTCCAATCAATTTCCGTGAAAAACAGAACCTTATATATTCACACCATATCCTAACAATTGAAGAGAAGAAGAAGCTCGAATGTACATGAAGTATACTGTGTCTGTTGTGTTCGTCTACACAATAGATTTGGGTTATCAGAAACAAAGCATTTCCATATGTTATTTATTTTCAGAAGACACAAAGACATTTTTCACATCCCTGTGTGCCTCTAGCCTGTTCTTCTATAACATTTCGATGTAAAGCGGTCCATGAAGCCTAGCATAGCAATGCACTATGCAATATGTATATTTTATTAGATTTAGGTGTTGTAGTGACAGTCTCACCATTGTCCCTAATTTTGGTCCTGTTTTAATACTTGTTTGGGTTATAACATGCATTTACATGTCCTTTTTCTCAGTTATTTATTGATTTGCTGACATCCTTGTCATAGGTGTATATGATGCAATGTTTTTATCTCTGTGTACTACATATGAAGTCAGATGTTTTGGTATGTGTTAGTGTTTTCACTTCACTTCTATTGGGAATCCAGTGTGTGCTGGTATTAGCCATCATATTGCAGCTGGATTGTGGAGCTCTGGCATTTAGCAGCTTGGTTCATGTGCATACGTTTGTATTCTTTGAGTGCTGTCTTGCACCCTTTTGGACTAAGCAAAAACTCATAAATGCTGTGCTGTTTTTGTAGCAATCAATTCTTCAATGACCAATTTAAAGTCTTATTTGCTTTTAAGAGTGATGTTAACATCTTCATTAACTAACAAAGTCATTATTTCTGGTATATATAAACCCCGTTTCCAGAAAACTTGGGAATTTTATATCTTAAAATACAATAAAAACTGAAATCAGTAATTTGTTAATTCACTTGCAGCTTTATTTAACAGACAAAAGGACAAAGAAAAGATTTTCAGTGTTTTCACTGATGAACTTAATTCTATTTTTTAAATATAACCAAATGTAAACATTGATGCTTGAAACACACTTAAAAAAGTTGGGACAGGGGCATGTTTACCACTGGGTCACATGACCTTTTCTTTTAGTTTTGCAAGTGGAATTTTTGCCCATTCTTGCTGTGTCTGATTCTCCTCTTCATGATGCATCATACATTTTCAACAGGAGACAGATCTGGACTACAGGCAGGCCAGTCAAGCCACACTGTTGTAACTTGTATAGAATGAGGCCTGACATTGTGCTTCTGAAACAGGCATGGAGTTCCTGGGAAAAGATGTCGTCTTGACAGCAACATATATTTTCCCAAAATAACAGTATAAGCATTCCAGTGCTACTCGGATAACCTTTTCACTCTGTCCCAACTTTTTTTGAGCGTGTTGCAGCCATCAATTTCTAAATTAGTTTGTATTTAACAGATAGAATTAAGTTTGTCATTGAAACCACTGAAAATCTTTGCTTTGTCCTTTTGTTTGTTAAATAAAGCTTCAAGTGAATTAACAAATTCCAGATTTCATATTATATTGCCAACTTTTCTGGAAACAGGGTTGTATATCTGCCATTTACATATCTGTAAATGTAACTTACATTACAGTCTTCATGGAAAGCTGAACTACTTTTTGTCCATTTTAACAAAACACCTGAGCTGAGTGCCTAATAACATTGCAGACCTTTTTCTATAATGTCCTTATGACTGCTATAACCATGAAATTTGCATAAAGGACATATGCATATAACTTAAGGTAATAGGTAATAGGTAATACTTCACCTAAACTATGGCAGTGCACCTTGCATTGAATAAAACCTACTTGGCAGTTTAAATGTCAATTGCCTTTAGGGTGTAGTCAATATTGGCAAAGATAGCACTTCTGTGTAAATATTCCTTTCAACACTTCATAACCTTCTCTTGTCTGTTTGGCCAATATTAAGGACATGGAAACGGGAATACCAGCATTATCTGATGATGTGTTTGAGCTCATGTTTAGGCTGATCTACTTCTAATGCTGGTGTAGTGACTGTTCAACTGTTCAGTTCAAAATAAAAGTGTAACCTGTGATATATTAGCAGTCCAGTATGTCAAATGCTTCTGCAGCTGGTTATGTGGATCACAGTAGAACAACAAACCACTGTGTCTGGGATCACCACTAGAGAGCATTGTTCTGATACCTTTTAATGCTGGCGGTTACAATGTCATGAACAGTTATTGTTTGATGAGCTTAATGACTATATGTAATTATGTTATATGTAACACATCTTTGAAATACATCATATATGTGATAAGGCATTTGGTGTGTGCCTTATGATGTATAAACTGCTATACCATAAAATGAAGACATACAGAGTACTGAGTTATGTATAAATGAACATATGAACATAATAGTTTTATTTTCTATTTAAAAATTGAGTGTCATTAAAACCATAGCAAACGGTAAAATAATGAATTAACTTTAAATGGCTGATTATCATTTTAAAAATAGGCAAAGGAAAGGTTATCAATGGCCCATTTGCCACTGTGGCTTTTATTATTACTCCTCTGCTGTGGCTTTTCAAAGTTTCCCACTAGGGAGTGTGCTAAGTTTACAAGTGAAAATAAAAATCATTTGTTTTTTAATGATTTTGTTTTGATTATAGCACATGTGACAGGGCTTAAATAAAAAAAAAACATGATGGAGACTTTCAGTAACAGAAAGTTTAACTTCAATGTATTAATGAATCTTTATATTATTAACGATGGCAGACACTGCAAAAAAAAGAAGAAAAAATCTATAGAAAGAGTAAAGTCACAGGAACAAAAGCAAGAAAAAAAGAACCCCAACCCTTAAACACTTACATGTAAGGCAGGTAATTCATAATAGGTCCTTAATATGTGACCACTTACCTAACTCTTTACTTGTAAAAAACATTTTTATGAGCTCTTCTTTGAGAACATGTTACTAATAAGAGTAGCCTTTAGCCAACAAATTCATTTTTTGCTGCTGATAGGAAAGAGCACAACTTGAGGTTCTGATGGAAAATGGGAGGTGAGTGAGATGAAGACTTTATTTACTGTTTTGTGCCTTTAAGGAGGGTTACTAAGTTTGCTGTGTGATTAGGCCTAAAAAAAAGAGCTGAGTTGGGCAGAGGCCAAGACCAAACCCAAACGTGTGCCTGAGTTGGCCACAGGGAGTGGAGGTTTACTCAAACAAAAACTGCAAGCACTGACACAGCACTATGAAAGCTGTCAGAGAAGAACATGTGTTTGCTGAATGTCAATGTACAAATGAAAAAAAAAAGACTACACAACAATAAAAGCAAATTCCGTGTTTCAAACCCGTTTCCACATTTAATAAGTGCCTAATACTTGTACGAAGGCAATAACTGATCCTAGGTTATTACTCAGTTACTTTGACTGTTTGCTAATAAACTAAATGATAGACTGAGACAGGCAGACAATGCGACTAGCCAGGCATTTTATGTGACCTATATAATCAGACAATGTCTGACATGAAATGTTGTATTGAAATTACAACTAGATCCTGAAATGTTTTCATGTAAATGTGGCCACTTGGAACAAAATATAATTTAAGCTAATTTATGAAACTATATTAACACAGAGTCCAGACCAAAACATCATTTAAACATGGAAATGTGCTAGAGTGCATAGACTCTAGTTCTTAGGCAGTTTGTCAGTGCATAGCAAGCAATCTGTCATCTTGTCTCTGTTGGTCTGATTGTTGGACTCATACTGGGTGGACAAACTGATAGACCAGTCTCTGAGACACATCTGGTTTGCGGATGATTCCCTTCTTGTAGTACTGCCGGATGGAGCGGCTAAGCTTGTCGTAGTTCATCGCTGGACGGTTCTTCCTCAGACCCCAGAGTCGTGCTACGTGAGCAGAATCTTCAATTTTGAAAATACCTTCAGACAAAAGACAAAAAAAAAAGTAGATTTGCCAGTGATACAAAAACAAAACTAGGAATATTAAACAATAAAGAAGGTCTCACTATGCCAAGTAATGTTAAACTTTAATTTTCTGGCACTACTGGGTTGAAATCCCCTGATAATTTTTTATACCTTTCTCTTTATTGAGCCAGCGGATGCAGCGTCCATAGCTGTGTGGTTTAAGTAAGAGCTCTCTTAGGAACTGCCATAAATGGATGGGTTGACCGGAGCAAGAGGAATCTGCTTCTGACCACAACTCCTCTCTCTCTGTTAGACAACACCAATTAGTGTGACGGCATTTAACAACAGTCTATTTTATTCCCTCTCTGTGACTAATGAGCCTAGATATGCTGTCGAAGTTTCTATTCAGATGTGTTTATGTATCTGTCCATAGACATACTTACCTGTGATCCTGCTCTCTCCAACTGAACATCTCTCTTTCATCCAGGCAGCTGAGCACACAAAAACTCTTGTAAGTGTGTCACTCTACTCTATGCATTTAAAGTAGCAGTTTACAATAACAGCTTATTCCAAAGTGTACTGAACTTGCCATCCCATGAATTTTTCATTCCATTCCAGCCATATTATGCATGTGTAAGCATAGATATGCACCTGATTTCCATATATCTAGATGAGCATGGAGTGTGTCACCACACTGTGGACAGCGCTGTTGAAATTCTTCCTCAGTCATGGCACATAAGTCTTTCCCATCCAGGTCCTGAAATGCTTTGCCCACCTGAGGGAGTCGATACAGATGCTCTGTCCACAACAGCCATTTCTGAACATTTCCACTACTCCACTCCACCGGATCTGAAAGATCAGATATAAGCATGACGCACTGCACATTATTCAGTATTCCCTTAACATCCACCTTAGAGGCATCAGTCAACTAACCCTGGGATTAGCAATGTTTGGATAGAGCTTTGTATGTTTTGATGCACCAGTGTGATTGTCATTCAAGGAAAGAAAAAGGCAAAAGTGTGAAGGGGGAGGGAGTGTTTACCCAAGGAGGTAACGTGACAGCTTTCAAGGAGTGAAATTTGCCGTGACAACTGTCAGTTAGATGAAATGTCAGTAAGTCCAGTAAGCACAAACCAAAAATACCATGAGCAAGTATCAGTGAGGTTTAGGAAGATTAGCTGATATTCAGCAATACAAACACAGGGAAGTCATTCTCTTTATACGTTCTTAAGCTGCAGAAAATTTTACTCTATTCATCAATGTTAAATGTTTTAGAGCACGTCAACACAGTATGCACAGGACCTGGCTGTTGAGGTTTACTCTTAGTCAGAGTTCCTCACCTGCACAGGACAAGGGCTTGGTTGGACAGTTACACACCTCCTGCTGGGTAAACACCAAAAGTCCTAAAGTAAAGCTGCTTCCACAAAGTTCTCAGATCATTTGCAACAACACCACACGCAAGAGTGGGGATTAAAGAGATCCTGGTATATAAAGCTGCATTTTGACGTTCAATGTACTCATGTTAAATGTACTGCAAACATCTTTCACAATTTCTATTTAAATAAAGAAAATAAACTGAGGGTTCTTTGAGCGTCATACAATTTACGTTGTTCCAATCTAAAAGTACACATTAGCGGATTAGAAATGTCCATCAAAATGTCCATAATCACCTTACAATTATCTTGCCCTTACAAAACCTTCCCCATGTTCTTATACTGACTTTTTAAAATATTGAAACTACATCACTGTATAGCATTCTAAAGCAGTATAAGGGAAACTAATTAAAATATGATAATTACATCATTTTGAAACACACGCACATTTCAGACACAAAGTCCATAATGTTGTGATCTAGCCCCTAACCTGGTGTGATGTTCAGCAACTTGCAGGCAGTCTCAATGTCCTTTAGCACTTCTCCAACCACAAGGCTCTGCACTTGCTCCAGTGATCTCTCCTCCACCTGTTCTTCAAGGCCAGGTGACAGTGGCTCACTCCCTAGCCCAGGACTGTCAATCACAGGACACTGGTCTGGCTCTGGACATGGTTCTGGATTAGGTCCACTAGCGACTGATGCAGAGGAGTCCGCTACCCTCACAAGCCAGGTGGCATCCTCAGTGAACAGCATGTCGAAACAGGACAGGTAGAGTCCCGGCAGGGCACGGTCACTGCTTTCCAGCCGTGGCTTATTGTTCACCAGCTCCAGAGTCTCCACCGTCCCATCTTCTGTTTTCAAAACAGCCAACGAGTTCTCAGAGAAAGTGGAGGCAGAGCGGGCTGGCTGGAGTAAGGCAGTGTCTGGGTGGACCTGCACTGGGCTAGCCATGGCCTCCTGAAAATGAAGAATAGAAGTGATTAGGAAAATTAGCGAATCTGTCTAAATTAAAAATGATACCAGGATATCAGCAAGTTATTCAAAATTGGACAGGCATAACACCATTATCACTGTAAATTGAAATGGATGAAGCATTCAATAATAATGAAAAAAGCAAAATCTATTGTCAATATTTAAACAATTAATAATATTGTTAAGATAGAATCAATACTTAGGGCTCAGTTTCAAGATGGTAGATCTTAATCAGCATCATGGTATCCTGTTCCATAGTCAAAGCCAGAATCCAAACTTCTTTTAAAAGATATCTGTGTCTTAGTGAGACTGCTTGTTTCTTTAAGTGTTGGGGAACACATGGGGAAGGGAAACCAAAGCATGTCACGGTGTAGCACTGAGTGGTAAAGACCAAAACGGATTGGGCTGCAGAACTTACTCACGGGTCACTAATACAGAATTGCTCCAAATGTCTGAGTAAATAAGATGAAGTTGAGTCCCACTTTCAAAGTGCCATTCCTGCAGTCCCCTGTCTCCACAGTCAGCATGAGCTTTTAATGAAACTTAATGAAATGGGGCTTCCATTTCCAAAAGTAAAATAGAACACATCTCAAGAATAAAGAATGACAATGACAGAAAACTGGTGATGGGAGACTACAGAAATCGGGTTGTAGAGACATTAAGGTTGTAGGTGATGATTAATTCAACATAAAAATAAAGGGACCAGTTTTCCTCAAAAACAATGACTGAGAAATAGTAAATAATGTAATATGTGAGCAGCAAATCAATGACAAGTCATAGATATGTTTTTTCCCAAAAATGGAACAATGTGGCTTAAGAAACATTGATGTCACATGGAACTTTCTTGAATATAGCAACATTCATTTATCATTAAAAGATTATAAAATTATATAAAAATATTACGAATATTATTCAATTGGTAGATAATGTTGCTTATTTTAAGCATTTATTCCATGAAAGAAGTAAAATGCAAGATAATCTGCCAATACATGAAGAGAAATTCAAGCTTGAAACAAGTAAAATAATCCTATAATAAATAATAATACTTCTTTAACATCTTTTAATGAGAAAACATCAAAACTCTACATTAAACTTAATATTCATTTTCTGTGTGTGGAAAAATTATGTCTATAAAAGAAGTTATATTTTATTACCTGTTGCCCTAGTGGCTTAAGAGTGTAGTGGTACTATGTGTTTGAATAATGATGACCTTGTGTGACTTTTTTTTCCTTATGAATTGAAGTAAGCACAGATGGAGAATGAGAGCTCAGATGGTCATTGTGGATTATCTGTAAATGTTCTTGTAGGTCCACAGAATAATTTGTCGCATGCCACATGCTCACTGATACACCTTACATTTGTAGAGCTTTCCTTGAGCAATAAAAACTGGTGTATTGAAAACTTTGGACAAAAGCACGGCTCTATTTGACCTTTTGTTGTCAGTCTGGATTCTAACGAGGAATAAACAGCTAATATGCACTTCATATTTCACTAAAAATTTTCGTTAGGGTGAGCGATATTTTCAATTTGTTCCCAAGAG
>JAOVVH010000023.1:8927422-8939927 GCA_028566435.1 Scorpiodoras heckelii
GTGGGAGGAAACCGGAGTACCCGGAGGAAACCCACACAAGCACGGGGAGAACATGCTAACTCCACACAGAACGGCCCGGATCGGGAATCGAATCTGGATCGTCTTGCTGTGAGGTGACAGTGCTAACCACTACACCACCGTGCCGCCTATTATAATTATTATTATTATTATTATAGTAAGAATCATTTTATTAATTGGTCTGTGCCTGTTTAAAACAGTGAAACACTGAAAACTGTCATGACATCATTACACAGTGCACTGTTCCCATCTGAAAGCAACACTTATTTAATTAAGTTAATATAAACTTTAACAGTTAATATAATTTAATATGCTCTTAATATAGCTGCACTAATTTGACAGAAAAACAAAGAATGGTTTTGCAAATGTTCAAAGCAGGGTTTTGATGATTTTTCTTTTTCAGTTGCACAAAACTTTATTCTGGTTATATTTTATCACACGTTGTGTTTTATATCAATAGATAATAATACATGATTTTTAGGGTTATAATTATATCAAGCTTGTCGCTTAGATGCCTGGCGGTTATTAAGGTTCATTTAGATAATAATAGACATGCAACTCTAATTTCTGCATCATATATGGCATCTATAATAACAATTTTATCGTATGTTTTTGGAAGGTAAGATGAGCATGAGGTTCAGCGTAAAAAAAATTAATTTTGTTTATAATTTATTGCTATATAGAGTACTTATATGCTATACATATACTATAGTTATATTGTTTATTCTGATGTATACCACATTGCTGTTGAATCTGACTTTTCACGGTGTGTTGAAAAGGTTCTACTAAAACTGGTAGTCTTGACTAATTCACATCACAGGTTTATATTAACACACTCATTCTAATAGATCACTTTTTTCATAGCAGTTCATTCTCAGAGACTTGTACAGCAAACATGGCATATAATCCAAACTTAATAATAAATGGATAAAAAATGGGCCAGTGTAGTTCAGTGGACTACTGACCTGAAGGTTGGGAGTTCACATCCCCCAACCACAGCCACTGCTGGGCCCCTGAGCAAGGCCCTCAACCCTCAACTGCTCAGTTGTGTAAATGAGATAAATGTTAGTCACTCTGTATAAAGGCGTCTGCCAAGTGCCATAAATGTAAATGTAAAAATGTGCTGTTATAAAAAAAAAAAACACATTTATGGACGGGGTCTCTTTTGTTAGCGCTTTTTGTAACAGTTTTTTACAGTTTTCCACCACATGAAAGTCTTCAAAAGTTTGCGCTTTCTGGTTTCTTGGTAATGTGACATGATGTGTCATTTTCTACATGATAAGTGCCTTGTAATATAAATCATTAACATTTGCTCAGGGATTTCATACCAGTCCATTTTTTATATGCCTATTTCCACAGTGCAATATTTAAGATTAGGAGGAAAATAGAGACATATATTCAGCTGTTAGCAAAGCTGCCAACTAGTGATAGGGATGAGACAATCTGTATAGAGCCTGAGTCAAGACCAAGACCTTAAAGGGTCGAGTCTGAGACAAGACCAAGACTTTGGGTTTTTAGGGCAGTCAAGACTGTCTTTGGAGGCAGAAAGGCAGAGTTGAAACCTAAAACAAAAATGTCAGTTTAGGGCTTTGTAACAGTTAGTAGGTTTTCCACCACATGAAAGTCTTCAGAACTTGGTGCGTTCTAGTTTCTTGGTAATGTGACATGCTGTGCCATTTTATAAGTGATAACTAACTTGTCGTTGTGGCCATTCTTTCAAATGTAACTATAAATTCATAAAATCTAATCTAAAATTGAAAATAAATTTAATCAATGACAAATTGCTGTAGTATATCAGGAAACAAAGTGATTATTTCCTTATAATAGCATGTGCCCAAGTGTTTTGTTCCTTACACATACTTATATTTTTTTCATTCAAAAATACCTAATTCCTCCCATATGCCCAATGATGCTGTATTATTTTATTATTGATTTTCCTCTTCCAAATTTAAGCCCATCGGCCATTTTAATCTTTAATCAAAATGGACAGTGATGCTCATTCTTTGTGTACTGAATTGAATTAAAGCATATTTGCTGGAACTGAGCATCTGCGTGTATGTAGCCAGGATGGATTTGAGTCAAGGAAATAAAGCAGCTTGGTGATTGATTGATCACACTGAGGTTTGATTGCTCGACAGATCGATGGCTCCTTCCTGGCTTGGACACTGCACTGGAGTCAGGGGCAGTGGGCTTTTTTTCTGTCTTTTTTTTTTTTTAAGGGTAATGAATGGAACAGGAAAGCGTGTCCTCAGCTGCCATCTTCATTTAAAGCCAAATAATGTGGGCCAGTTTTTGAAAGGCAGTAAAATGGTCTGCTGTAGTTATAATTGGTAAACTGCTTATAGAATCATAAAGGCTTTTTTTTTGCAAATAAACCTCTCAAACTACAGTTGAATTGTCATTTGATTTATTATAGAGGCCAGTGTACAGAGCAGGGTTCAAAGGGTGGGTTTATGCTTGTCAGGTTTGGTTCAATTAAAACGAACCCTGGTGCGATTGCTCTGTTAGTGCGGTTCATTAGAGTGTGAACGCCTGAGCAGGTGGGTCTCGGTCGGAAACGTCGTCTTCTCTTTGCGGCGTACCTTCTTTGGTATGTGCAGAGGAAGAATTTCTGCCGCTCTTTTGACTCCTTTATCCATTTGACCAACTCTTGCCATGTTTCCAGTTGGTAAGAATACCAGCAGGTATACACAACCTCGATAAGAATTGTTCTGATGACTGGCTCGCAAAATATACATTATATATGCATCATACGTCCTTTTTTTCTTATTTTGGTTTGATTGTAAATTTGTGAATGTGAACGCTGGCAAACTGGGACTTTCAAATTTAAATAGTACTTAAGTATGAACTGCTCACCTATTACATGCTTCAGTTTTCAATGTCTTGCAACCTCATTTATTTCATTAGTGTTAATCATTATTTCGTAACGACTACCACCTGATAGTGTTTTTTTATTATGGATTTTTATCTATTATACGAGGAATAAAACTGGGCATGCTGGGATAGAAAAAAATAATAAAAACTGGGGAGGTGCAACACAGCCAGATGCAAAGCGGAAGGTCCAAATGTTTTTTCCACATCAGTCTGCCAATGCTAACAATTTTTATTTATTAAAAACTGACGCATCATACATTATATCTGTATATGAAAAAAGGTACATCTGTTATCACATGTTAGATCAGTGGTAAATTTCTGTGTAAAGTTTATAACTTTTGCAGCTTGTCCTGTTACTGAGAAACCACAAAGCCCTAAAAGGGTTTTACATGGAGGAAACCTTAAAGTTACAGCTTTACATGTGGACTGGTATGAGTCACTGACACAAATTACTTTGTTATAAAACATTAAAAGATGTGATGATGTCACTAAATCACAGTATAAAATTTCACTACAATTATAGAGTTACAGTATTATCATCATTTATTATTCCTATTAGTACATTGTTAACTGTTACATTTTTAATATGTGAAAATTTGCTTTGAAATATTCAACTTGTTTTTCCCACAGTGTATCAATTTTTATATTTATTCAAACTGCTCTGACCTTGTTAATGTTCATACAAGTAAGTCTGAATTTTAATGACTTCACAGTGTACTGTACTTTCAGACCTGTTCCAACTGTGGTGCATTTTCATTGCTGATATTTCCTAGTAATTTTTTCTTAGCAACAATAGATTCCAACCATTCCAGTTATACCAACATAAAATATATATATTTTTTTAAAACAATTATTTCACTGAACAGTTTAACCGAAACATAAAATCGTGTCATTTGTCAAAGCATATCCCAGAAAATGACATTAGTAAATATGATCCACATATTGATTTACATTCAAAAATATGATCGACAAAGTGATTTACATTCATAAATGTGATCCACAAAATAATATACATTCGTAAATGTGATCCACAAAATGATTTACATTCATAAATGTGATCCACAGATTGATTTACATTTGTAAATGTGATCCACAGAATGAATTACATTCATAAATGTGGTCCACAAAATTATGTACGTTCAAAAATATGATACACAAAATGATTTACAGTCTCAAATATGATTGACAAAATAATTTACATTTGTAAATGTGATCTACAAAATGATTTACATTCGTAAATGTGACCCACAAAATGATTTGCATTTGTAAATTGACGTAGAAAATGATTTACATTTGTAAATGTGATCCACAAAATGATTTACATTTGTAAATCTGATCCACAAAATGATTTACATTTGTAAATTTGATCCACAAAATGATTTACATTTATAAATGTGATCAACAAAATGATTTGCATTTGTAAATCTGATCCACAAAATGATTTGCATTTGTAAATTGATGTACAAAATAATTTACATTTGTAAATGTGATCCACAAAATGATTTACATTTGTAAATCTGATCCACAAAATGATTTACATTTATAAATGTGATCAACAAAATGATTTACATTCTTAAATATGATTGACAAAATGATTTACATTCATAAATGTGATGAACAGAATGATTTACATTGTTAAATATGATTGGCAAAATGATTTACATTCGTAAATGTGATCCACAAAATGATTTATATTTGTACACGTGATCCACAAAATGATGTACAATTGTAAATGTGATCTATAAAATGATTTACATTTGTAAATGTAATCCACAAAATGATTTACATTCGTAAATTGAAGTACAAAATGATTTACTTTCGTAAATTGATGTACAAAATGATTAACATTTGTAAATCTGATCCACAAAATGATTTACATTCATAAATGTGATCCACAAAATGATTTACATTCATAAATGTGATCCACAAAATGATTTACATTTGTAAATCTGATCCACAAAATGATTTCCATTTATAAATGTGATCAACAAAATGATTTACATTCTTAAATATGATTGACAAAATGATTTACATTCATAAATGTGATGAACAGAATGATTTACATTGTTAAATATGATTGGCAAAATGATTTACATTCGTAAATGTGATCCACAAAATGATTTACATTCATAAATGTGATCCACAAAATGATTTACATTCATAAATGTGATCCACAAAATGATTTACATTTGTAAATCTGATCCACAAAATGATTTACATTGTAAATCTGATCCACAAAATGATTTACATTCGTAAATATGATCCACAAAATGAGTCGCAAAATGTTTTTGTCTTCACTTTAGTAATTGTACACCCTTCTGATTTCCATAGAACTAAAATAATATCACCTGACAGGGAGAAGTGTTATTCTACATAACGTCCTGATTGTGTTTAGCTTTCACCTTCACCAACATAAATAGTTTGGTTATAATTGAATTAGCTAACAAACAGTGTTGCTAGGCAACACATCATCTGTTTCCCACGTATATGAGTATTCCTCAGGATTTGGATGAAATTAGTATTCAGTGATCAACTTGGACTTGTTTCTTCGTATCTTTGTATGTGATTTTTGGGGCTGTATGTTAGTGAATTTTGTGCGATCAACCAGTTGTACACATTTTCTTGAGTAACATACAGATTATGTTGCAGTTTCGGTACAAGAAAGTTTTTCTTTATGGATTTGCACTTCAGTCTGATGGACTGGGGATATAGTGATACCATTCTTTGCACCAAGAGGGTGTGGCCACTTATTCCCCCCTTATTCTGGCATTGTCATGATTTAGATGCTTCTCTGTTGTGCCACTTGAGATCACATCTTTAACAGTTCATGTACTTGACTGGCTTTATTCGTATATGTCTAGTATGTCCTGTTACTGGTTGAGCTTGGTAGTTTTTTAAATGTTTAAACATACAGCTGAATGCCACTTACTTACTTAGATAGTTACTCATGTTAGCTAGCGATCATAATTCAGCTTAGTATTGTAAACGGAGTAAGAGATGAGAACCTGGCTTGGTTGAGTTGTAAAGAAATTTCAAGTGTGTCCAAATGATGCTGGAGACAATTAGTTGTCTAATATCTTAATTAACGTGACAAATTGGAAGTAAATATTCTAGTTGTGGTGTTCATATTCAGTCGTGGAGAATGCAGGATTCAAAAACACATCTAGGGATACTCAGAGCTATATGACTACAAGACTAGCTAGCTAACAACATAATGTATATCTATCTATCTATCTATCTATCTATCTATCTATCTATCTATCTATCTATCTATCTATCTATATATATATATATATAGATTGTTTGTTAGCTTTTTTGCATTTGTCTGAATTCATCTGAGTAATACTGTTCATCTAGGCCTGATATAGTGCATGTCCTGTATTTTGTAGGTTTTAAAAATTGGCCCACTCGGCCACAGGAAGAGAATAATTGCTTCCATCGCAGAGCGGCCCTACGAGGAAGCCCCTTCAAAGTCCAACCACTTCTCCCAGTTTGAGGTGACTTGACATGCTGTTTTTGGACATTTGGATATTCATATCTAGAAAGTCCTTTCAAGTCTGAGACCCTTGGTGATGCAACATAATACTCTCAGAAATAAAAATGGATATGTAATTGTTACCTTACTGCTTTTGCTACATACATTCAACTAATAATAACCAAAAAAAATCCAAACAGATTGGCCAATTTGTTCGGTACAGCTGCTATATACAGTGGATATAAAAAGTCTACCCATCCATGTTAAAATTGCAGGTTTTTGTGATGTGAAAAAACAAAAACCAAGACAAATTATGTCAGCTCTTTTTCCACCTTTAATATGATATAGAAATCAACAAAAATCTCAATAATGAAAGCATTTCAAAGATATGCAAACGGGATCCCCTTGAAATTTGATTGATCTACAGCATTTTTGCAAGGAAGAGGGGAATAAAACTGTCATATCAACTTGGTAGATTCTTATCCAAAAAACTGAGTGCTACATTCCAAGCAAAAGGTGTTTTAATAGTGTGCACCCTGTAAGGGCCGTGAACAATTATGCACCCAGGTTATTGCATGTTTTCCTTTACCTTTTTTCCTAAAATATTTGTGAAAAACTTATATACCATATAAAAGGTTTAAAAAATGATCTGATAGGATTTTTAGAATTTTAACAGGGGTGCTTAGACTTTTTTTTATATCCAATGTAGGTGCATTTTGTTGACATACAATTATGGAATATAGTACATCTGTTTCTACATTTACCAGCTCTCTTCTAGCTCATTTATCAGCAGAAAAAAGACCACCAGAGAATCACAACTAAGCAGATTGCCTCAGTACCACAGTCATACTAACATGGCAGGTGGAGCAGTGTTGTAGGGGATTTTATACTCAGTGCTGAATTGAGAGCTGTTTACTTAAAATGCCCAGCCAGAATCATGCAGTGGTCACAAACTGACACTGATGAAGTCACAGAATGTACAACCTACAACATGCACCAATAAGGTCAGTGTGACTGATAAAGTGGTGTATCTTTGGTATGTGTGTCTGTGTGTAGATTCAAGACCTCTTATCTCAGAACCCAGCGCCTCTTGGTTACATGGACCCTTATACGAGTCGCTCTATGGACACACTACTGCCATTGGGGGATTATGGAAGGAGGGGCAGGAGGTTGGATCAGGAGTGCGGTGTCTCTCTACGCTCCTGCAGCGAGAGGCCACGCTCCCACGTGAGTCTTCTTAATGATGTTACAAGGTTGCATAAAAAAAGCTTGATTTTTGTTCTCAGTGTAGATGTGCTCTGCTTAGAGAGGAAAAATGTTCCTTTAGTCTAGTAGTGATTCTTTGCGCCAAATTCTTTTCTTTTCATGAATTTTTCTACTTGATTTTATTATCCTTTACGTAGACAACAATGTCTGTGATTACTGTAGAATCTGTATTTTTACAATAATATGTGTTGCTCTGGGTATCGTGGTGGTGCAGCAGGTAGCACTGCCACATCAGAGCTCCATGGTCTCCTGTTCAGTCCTGAGTTTCCTGTGGAGCTAAGTGTTTAACACAATGCCATTATCTGTATCATTATCTGCATTTGTTTAGTGCTCCAAATATTTGAATCTGTCTGTATTCAGACAGATAAATTCTGTCTGTATTCAGATTTAAACCAGTGTGCATGGCATAGACAAGTTTTTTTAATGACATTTTTTTATAACAGCAAAGAAGTTTGCAGAACATAACTTTATTCAACTCACGACCTTGTATATTTCCTCAACTTCAGCTACTTCATTCGAGTACATAATTGGTCTCAACCAGTCTCAGTGACTGAGTAAGCTAGGGAGCTGATTTCTTTCCCTAATGAGGGAACTGCTGTTTATAATTGCAACAATATTTAAACAGTAAAACAACAGTTAAAACAATAGCCGCCTAATAATATTTCATCAGATTGACTTTAGTTTGTTTGTTACATTCCAGAAAGATGTTCACTGGATGTGCTATAATAATCTACTACAAAGCTGGGACAGGTGCTGCTTCTAGCTTATGCTTTTCATTATAATGCCCATGTACAATGAATGTAGAAGTTGATATAATTTGGAATTAATTAAATGATTGTTTTTGAAGATAAATGCTGCCTTGTTGGTTGCACCTGGTTACAGAATGTGGTTCCTATTTGTATCATGGCTCAAGTGTGTATCACATGAAAGTGAAAAACTCCCACTTACAGGAAAACCTTATGAAAAAAAATCTACAGGCCTGTTTGTATCTGTTTAAAACACATTACGAGCCCAGAAAATATTTATATTCAGTTACATCCCTATGATGTAGAAATGGCAGCACTGTTAGCATGGTTTATGAATTCTGTCTCTGACATTATTTTTTGTCATTTCATAATTTATCTCAAAGAGATGTGCATAGGGTTTTGTTTTGTTTGTACCTGCCACTGATATGTTCTAAGGAATATAGTTGGTTCTATTTTCCAAAATATAAGCATACAGTGACAGGCAGCATGGTGGTGCAGTGGGTAGTTCTGTCACTCACAGCAAGAATGGGTTTGATTTCCCAGCTGGGTAGCCAGGGTTCTTTCAGTGTGAAGTTCGCATGTTCTCTCCCTGTCTGTGTGGGCTTCCTCCCACAGTCCAATGATATGCAGTCAGGCAAACTGGACATACTAAATTGCTGCGGATCCACAGTGACCCTGGCCAGGAAAAAAGTGGTTAGTGAAGATGAATTTCTCTGAGTCTTATTAGGTTTATTAGGCATTTCAACCCAAGGGGGTCTGCTAATTACGTTCTTAAACATTTTTTTTTTTTTTTGCAAAAGCCGTTATATTAGAAGTGGGCTAAGGAATTGCTTAAAATAATTGGATGGGGGATAATAAGATTAAAACTGTCTGTTTAGATGCTGTTTAATTTATATGTTTATGAAAGGGCTGACACAAACAGACAGGAACTCAAATGTTTTTGAGAAGAGATACCAGAACATGAGAAGAGAATTGGCCTCAAAGTTCAAGCTCACCTTTGTTTTGAAACAGACAGGAAGATGCAAGGGCAGGATTGGGTTTAAGTTACAGCAAACAAATCAGGACGACTGGGCAATATTGACCAGGTATATGCAGAGGAAAACTAAATGGATAAATGGCTAGACAAAGCAAAATCAAACCAGACACTTGATAGACATAACATCACATTGATGTCACAGACTAAACATTATGGGGCACTATTTCACAATAACTGTTCAAAAGTCTGGGATAATTAATGGTGCGTCTATTATATATTATTCGGTGCATCTAACTAAATGTATAAACAAATAAATTGAGATAAACACATGATTATGTATACATTCTCTATTTTAGTCTTCTTTTTAAAATTTATTTATGAATTTAAGCTCTTAAACCCTAAATATAAGTTAGTTATAATACAACACAGCAACAACAGTGTTCCAGTCTGTGCTGGATAAGAAAGATTTTAGTCATGTTTCCTGTTTACTGGTCACACTACATTCCTATCATCACATATGATCATGTTAATTGGGTAATGACCAAAAAAATAAGGTCACAAGTAGTTGTCTACCGATTAATCAACCTGGCTGATTAATTAGGCCGTTATCAAGCATTTTAAGGTAATCAGCATCAGTTGAGTAGCCTGCAAACATGGCCAATTAACGAAAGTGCTTGAGCTCCCCCATTTATTGACTCTTTCTATTGCATTCTGCCTTCATGCGCAATGAAATGCCTCAGAGAAAGTACAGGCATTGGAGTTCCCAGACAATAAGCCTATATTCTTTTCTTTCAAAGAGTTCCTTGTACTTAATTGACTTAATTAAGCTAATTGTATTAACCACTATTTATAACAAAAGCAGTGTCTAGCCTCTACATAATTTGTTCAATTCCTATTGTTTAGTGAGGAAACATGATTCTAACCTAAGATCGCTAAAAACATTAAGTGACAAAGACATATGCTTTGCAGACAATATATCACATACTAGGGGTTGAACAGGGGTGGAAAAAACAATGTATCAGACGGTCAAGAACTAAAGCAGCTAAATGTCCTTTAAAGCAACATTATATAACAATTTAACCTTAAACCAACAGCTTCTGAATCATTTTGATGGTACACTGGCTTGTAAAAGGGAGAATTGTGCTTCTTTCATTACCACTCCATATCAGCATCAACTAGGGTTGTGGTTGTAGGGATTTGCGTCTTTAGCCACAAGAGCATTAGTGAACTCTGGCTCAATTTAGGGGTGAGGAGGCCTAGGGCGCAGTTGGCATTCCAATCTATCCCAAACATGTTCTGTGGGGTTGAGGTCAGGGCTCTTGTGCACGACACTCATGTTCTTTTATACCAGCCTTGGCAAACCATGTCTTCATTGACCTCACTTTGTACACAGGGGCATTGTCAAGCTGGAACATGTTTGGGCCCCTTAGTTCCAGTGAAATGAAAGTGTAGTATGAGAGAATATAACAATGTCCTATGCAATTGTGTGCTTCTAATTTTGTGGCACCTGTTGGGGGAAAGCCCACATATGGGTGCGGTCAGGTGTGTAATTTGTGGCCACATAGTGTATCTGTCAATCCTCATCGGCATTGGTCACTGAAAAATAAATTTAGGCAGCCACTAGTCACGAGTACAAAATACCACAACAGAAATGCGTTCAATCAATGAATAATGAAGATGCCACAGCCAATCTGGGATCCAAGGGAGCAAACTTGGCCATGGTTTCTGGGTGGGAGGGATGACATACTCTTTCTCCCCTGTCAATCACAGTGACACTAGTGAATTGTGGCCATCTGTGAGCTCATGTAAGCAAAAGAGGACAGATAGCCAGTGCCTTATGTTGCCCTGTGGCACAGAATGAGTAGCATGTGTTAGCCTTCACCCTGTCAGTATCTGGGTGGGTGAGAATTGGCAGGTGACCACACTGGTGAGAAAATGGGGGGGGAAATTTAATGATTGCAGGAATGAACTGAGGTCCATGTTAGGGTTAAGAGCCCAGCAATCTGTGACAGCCTCAGAACAGAGCCTTCATTCAAATTCAGTTGAGGTGGTTCTGGCAGCTTATGATGATGCCCCTTTATAGGCTTCTGCTAAAGCTGTATTAGGATATCAGGTATAAGATCCTGAGGCAGATGCAGGATCCAATATATATCTCACAGTTGGCTTGGGAATGCCTGAGAATCCCCCAGAAGGAGCTGATATCTGTATCCAGGGATAGAGAAGTTGGTGCTGGACCTGCTGAGTTTGTTGCCACCATGACACTGACTACGAAAATGTAGTGCTTTTAAAAATATATTTGACTTATTGCTTTATTAAGTTATATAATTATTTATCCTTTTATTTATTTTGCATTGTCTTCACCGTTCATTGGCATGTTTATGAAGGACCGACATACAGATAAAAAGGGATCCCGGCGGACCACAAGCCAGTCTGCTCAATACACCACTGTCTCCACATGGCACCACCATCCTGAAAAGCTCATTACAGAAGCTTGTTGCTATGAAGCTAGTGTAAGTCATTCTCACATATAGTATGTGCATATCAACATATGAAAAAAACATATGCAAAAACAAGATGCTTTGCAAAATACAGTGGTTTAACCAAAGTTTACACAAAGTTCCATAGTTACCAGTACTGTGCGTTCTATAAGCTTAACCTCAAACATTTCATGGACATTGATAAAAAAATATCCTCCTTACTTTGTGTATACAGTTATAATAACATGCATGTATTAATATACGGTATATTGTGAATTGGATTTAAGAATCAGTTTCTTTTCAAACCACTGCAAAGTTTTTAAAGTCTTTTGAAACTAAGATAGCATCAAGTCCTGATACATATGGATTGTCTATATTTGTACTGACAAGTACAAAGTAAAGTCTTTGTTGTTAAAGGACACTGAAAATTGAACTGTGTTTGATCAGCTTTAACACAGAATTTCTGTATTTGTAGTATCTTGGGTCTGTGATAATCAGAGACCTCCGAGGTATTGAATCTACACAGGAAGCCTGTGCAAGAATAAGGGTAAACATAATCATATATATATATATACAGTATACTTTATCAATCTTACCTTATTTATGTATCTAAATCTCTGTCTATCTATCTATCTATCTATCTATCTATCTATCTATCTATCTATCTATCTAT
>JAOVVH010000023.1:8967846-8980815 GCA_028566435.1 Scorpiodoras heckelii
CACAGTTTGTGTTAGTCATCCTCTAATCCTTCATCAGTGCTCACAGGATGCTGCCTACAGGATGCTGGTGACTGGTTGGTGGACTATTTTCAGTCCAGCAGTGACTGTTGACAGTGCCCAGCAGCACTGCTGTGTCTGATCCACTCACACCAGTACAACACATACACACTAACACACCATCACCACATCAGTGTCACTGCAGTGCTGAGAATGATCCACCACCCAGACAGTACCTGAACAAAGTACATAGAGAAACAGATGGATTGTTTTTATACAGTCTGTAATTGCCTTACAGGTCTCAAAAAGCCGCACATGTTGCCATTCTAAATTGTAATTTGTACAGTCTGTAATTGTAGAACTACAAAGTACAGCTATATGGTAAGTGGAACTGAGAAAATTGACAATGAGTGTAGAGAAAAGGAGGTGGTCATAAGGTTATGCCTGATCGGTGTATATAGCAACAATACTGTACAGAGCATTCTATAGTATAGTGTATAGTATAAATAGTGTATAGTATAAATTAATGTATTTTAATGTGGTGGAGTGAAAGCTTAAAGTGAAACACTATGGATAATTAGACTGCTACATTTCATGGCTGTTATATAGAAATGGGGACAACTGCTGAGGACCACCTCCTGCACTTTCTCCTCATGTTGTTGTGTCTCACAAGGAAGGCAATAGACTGTATAGTTATCACCTCAATAGGATGTGATGTTTCCCACAAACTATACAACCTACTACCTCATCTTGTGGAAACACATTACCAGATGTATAGAGCTTCAGCAATGTTTTATGCTGAATTTTGACACACACCATATACTAGAGAACCAACCAACTCCAACATAATTAATGCCCTATTGCTCTTTAAATGAAAGCTCTATGCGTAGGTGTTGAATCACCATGATGTCCAGTCACTCACGAACAGGTTGATCAGACTGTCTCCTTAGGAAAGACAGTAGATTGTATAGTTATCTCAGAGGGAGGATTAATACCCCACAACTATTCAATCTACTACCTCAGCCTTAAGGACAGTAGCTTTCACACCAAAGCTGCATTTGCAACAAGAGTTTGGAGAAAGACAGTTAAACACATAGCATAATAATCTACACATAAAATAATTTAGCTGCAATTTTTAAAAAACTGTGTATTGAATCATGTATTATGAATGATCATTCTCACTACATTTAAAGAAACAGAATAGTAAATTCAGAAATGTATCATGCTTCTTAACAGAATTGTGACATTTATTTCAAAGGAAAATTTGCATCTATATCTGTATATTTCTTGAATTTTTGTTTGTTGGTTCCAATACACAAAAGCTTTATCAGCTTGGAAGCTGATAAAAGTATGACTATGAATTTCATGTACTAAATTAAATAAATTTTCCTGTGATTTAGGCCTAATCAGTAAATTTTTGCCAATGTTATATCAGTATTTTGAAAATATATCATCGGAAAGTAAGGGTTACTGTTTTGAGAGTTTAAATAGCAAATCCTGAGCAAATATTTGATATGTTGAAATCTTGAATACAGAAATGTTGAATACCGATTTTATATAAATTAGGCTGTAGGTGAAGCATCTGGAATTGCCAAGGAAAAGCAGTGATCACACAGCATTTAGCCACAGTAACCTTCCACACTCAGCATCCATGAAGTGAAGAGTTAAGTGACATGTAGAAGAAAATTCAAAGCAGAATGTACAAGCCATAATGACTTAAGTGCATGTTTTAATGTATTACTGAAATAATTATATTCCTATTAAACAGTTAACTTTGGCTGTTAGCTTGTAACTATTGCCAGCAAGCTAATGTTAGTGTCCCCTAACTAGCTGGAAAGTTAATGAAATAGTTACTCTGTCCATATAATAAGCATTGGGTTTAACAACTCTGTAGAAAATTAGCTACTTGAGAAAGATATTAAAACTTTTATTTATCTGACAACTCTGAAAGTGTCTGCTTTTCCTTGGGAATTGCAGATGCTTCACTAATTTACAGAAAATCAGAATTTTTGATATTTGTACTCAGGGTTCTAAGTTTATAAAATATCCATACTGTAACCTGTAATTTGAAATTATGTGTTTTAATGGGACATTATTGCCCCTAGCAAGTTAAAAAAAAGAAAGAAAAGAAAAGAAAAAAAAGCTGGTGAAAAATAATTATTTCAATTTAGTACTCTACATTATGCCTGCCATGTTCCCATAGACACACATCATTTTATCCTATAAATTCTGAAGCATTGTTAAGCATGTAAAATTTAAATATTGCCAGAATTCCCCCCAAGGACGTTTATAAGGTATAATGTAACTTCCATCCATAGAACCATGTATACATTTTTTTTGCTATACATTGGAACTGCAGTATTCTGTACATGCAGTATTCTATATATGGGACATTTACTTATTTTTATTTTATTATTTTCTTGGCCTGGGTTAGCAAATGTAACGTGTGGACGTTTGTACTACTTTGCTCGGTGGCACCTTCACAATGTTTAACGAAATTTTAATATAGTCAAGAATATGTACTGCTGCAGTATGAATGAAACATTACAACCATGAAATATAGCAAAGTACTGCTTGTGGCTTACACTGCACAATGGAGCATAATTATTGTAATATAGTAATATTGTGATGTATTCTGTGATATTTTAGCTGTTTGCAACAAATAAGTGGAAAGCCGGGTCCAAAAAGGGTTAGGATCTTAAAACGAAGTATTGAGCTGTATTACCCAGGATTTCTTTTTCCTGTCTGTACTTTTGGTTTGGATTATGAAATGCTGGTTTAGGTTCAAAACTCCTGGGTGAAATCTCATTAATCAGAAATATCAGCCATGATCTTTCCTCAGGTCAGGTCAGGTCATTCCTTTTATCTATACTCACAAACAGCTATCAGTATTTGTTTAAGAATCTGAGAAAAATTTGACTTCATTATCCAGCTCATTTTGTTCCTTATTTTGAATGAATAACAAAATAATCAGTCAACATAGCACGGCCTTGATGGAATGCATGATAAGTTTGTATAAAGCTTGTCCATAACCCTGGCATTCCATGGTTGGCATGTAGCAGAAGTAATTTGTGCCAGGAAATAGTAGCGATTTTCTGCAAAACATGGCTCTTAGAAACCTGCAGAAGACTGTTGTTTAACAAATGGTGGGACACAAAATATCTAGTATTGATAGTAAGTAGTCAGCATAGAGGAAGTTAAAAAAGGTCTCAGACAAAATGGCTGTCCTGCTGCCATTTTAGATAGCTTGGATCTGATGACAGAACCTCTAATACATGCCCAAGTGTCTGTGCAATGTAAACATTCTGCACAGTTTACAATATATTTGCCATTTGCAATAAAAAAAATATGCCAAAAGTAAAATTCTGTCTTTAATTATCTGATCATTTGCTATTATTTTAAATAAACCCTACATCTCATATTAACTCAGTGTCTGCAGTGGCAGCTGAGGCAAGGAGACAATGCCAAGCTCTGGCATGAAGCTGTGCCCAAAGAAGGTGGCAGACAAGGGTCATGGGAGCAGTCCAAACAATTGACTGGCATGCAAGCAGGGGTAGGGCAGTTGCCCTGTCACTTTGCATAAATTAGCATGTGAACCAGAGACAGTGAAAAGCACCATGGTAGCTCATTAACATGCAAAATTCTTCTTTGGCCTAATTAATGGGGGCAGTGATAGAAATGTTTTGGCATGGCATTTGGCGCAGGAAAAGGCGGCCCTCTACTCGATAATGTGGAAAGAGCAGCATGAGTGTGGGGGGTGGTGCTTGAAGAGGATAAATAGAAACCTCTTAATTGAGATGTTGAATCAGTTCAATAGTGAATGTTATCAGGTCTGCAAAATAAAATGCAAATTTCAAAATCATTTTGATAACTGCTTTAACTGCTGTCAGAGAAGAATGCAGAAAGCACTGCTTCAGAATGCAGATTTAAAATAAGTCTGCAGAAACTGGAAACTTGAGCAGTTTGGAAAAATTATATTTTGCCCAAAAGTAATCACCATTTAAGAAACAATTTCAGGTCTTAACTTCTCAAGTGCAAAAGATAATTTAATAATACAGGCAATGATCTCACAGTATCACCTTTATTGTCTTCTTGAGGTGTATAATGCATATAATGCAAATCTTTCCAGACTTCTTCTAAATGTATTTTCTTTCAAAACATTGCTTGTTTGACTTACATTTTGTGCATTGCTTCTTTTTTTTACTTCTTCACAAAAGAATAATGTTTTTTTTATAATTTATGTCTCACTGAAGCCCATAGGTCATTGCGGTACTGCCTATACCAATATAAGCTTTGGTGAGAGACATGCTAGCAGTAAAATGTTTTCCTGACCAAACAATTGAAATTATACTCAAATGGATATTTAATGTGTCATTTATTTGAATGTGAAATCTTTTTTGCGCCCATTCTAAACATATTTTTTTAAAATGCAGATTTAAAAAGGTATCACGATTTTACAAAAAGTGCCTCACCTTTCGAACACCAATGACTGATTTTGCTGTGACAAAATAAATATGGAAGCTGATTTAGCAATCCATTAATATGTATCTGAACAAACATTTTAATTGACCATAATTGCTGGTGGTTTTCAGGTTTAGTCTATTTGTAGTTGCCACTTTACCAATGCAGTAATATTACAAGGGCTAAATTTTGTTAGTCTTTCTATCTTTCAGCAGTAACAGGGAAACCGCCCTGCACACAAAAATAGCATCTCTAAACAGGAAGTCAGCCTTTTGCCGACTTAGTTTGACTCTGTCCTGTGTGCGTGGAGGTCTACAAGTTCATCTCTTATCACTCTGATAGTGGCTCAACAAACAAAAGCAGCTATCAAGCCTAGTTTCTTCCTTTGCTATAGTAAAAACAGCTCATTTGGCACAAGGACAAAAGCTGTAAATTAAGTTTTGTCAGTGTCACCCTTTGGTGTCAGATTAGACACCAAAACCTTCATAGAAGTCATGTCTTTGAAAAACATCAGCAATGCTATATCTGTCAGGGGAAAGTTCTCCAATACTGAAGCAGACACTCCAGTATTTCTGGGCACATTGTAAAGAATTTGATTAACTGTGTCTAAAATCATATTGGAACAATTACCAACACCTATAAAAGTTTCAGCTAGACACATCATAAATAGATATTCAAGGTTTAGAAATCTTTCCAAACAGACAAAAAAAAAGGGGGTATAATTCAGTGTACTTTTAATCAAACTCCATAGCTGAAATGTGTTTCCTGATAAAGGAAGTGTGACTTTATTCCTGGTTACCACACCACTAATAGTCAAAGAGAGAGGCAGAAAGAAAGAAGGAGGGGGAGGAGGGGACACAAAAATAGCAGGAAGTAGAGATGGCAGGCCTGAAAGAAAATATCATGAAGTAACACGACAAGTTCATCTGAGGATAGCAGAGGGGAGGGGAAATCCTTCTCATTTTCTGCCTGTCACCCCGCCCTTTATCTCTCCTGCTTTCTCCATCGCCATTTTTTGGACAACATTAAACATCCATGTTTTCCTCTGCTTTGTGATAGCTTAGTAATGGCTGGAAGACGAATCCCTTTTATGCAATAGAAAAACTGCATAAATTTGTTATCCCTGTTCTGTGCTGTACAGATTGTAGGCTGCTTGTAATCAATATACTGGCATAAGTAATGAACAGCCACTTGGTCACACAAACCATGCACTAAAAATATGCATTACAAATAAGTTCAGCAGACTCATCTGAAATCTGAAATACAAATGGTTATGGAGAAATAGATGTGAATTTAAACTATATGCATACATAAAAAAAATTGTATTTGTATAAACTGTGCATTTTGTGTATACATATAATGCATGATTAGTGAGATAAAAAAAATTAATTACTGTTTACATATTAAACACTTGTAGGCATCTTCTACAGCTGTAAATCAGTATAATGCAACTTAATTTGTGGTCTCGTCTTTTTTAATGTTTTCTGTTATAGATCAGTTCCTCATATTATGGGCATTCAATCAGTACTATTGTTTTCCAAAGCTGCCTGTTGCATTAGCAGAGCTAATTCCTCTCCTTACACATTCAAATCTATAAGACTAGTTAAATATCAGCCCAAGAACAGAGATTACCTTAACAGAACAGAGATTACCTTACCTTAACTTTATCCCCAAGAGATATAGACAACATTATCTTTATGTTTATCCTGTCAGCTTTGTTGTTTATTAGTCCAAAGCCAGTTACCGTTCATTTTTTAAGATCTCTGCAGCGCAAATGAGTTTTGTTGCTTTTACAGTAAACCGTATATGTTCATTTACCTCGTCTTTGTGAAGTGCTTTGTTGGCCGCCATCATAAAAACACGTATGAAATGTATGAAATAACTGAGCTCACACTTGCTGTGAATGCACAACTGCAGTCATGGATGGAATCTGACAAAGTTGCAGTCAGTATCGGACGGTACAAAGTCTTCACTTCTCAAATTTCTTTTAAAAATACGGTATGTTACTAGAGAATAAATTCTTAAACCGCGTCATAATGGTGGATATGGTAGTAATGGCGACGGAGGGAAGGCAGACACGTGTGCAGGCGGACAATGAGGACGAAAGGAAGCGAGAACGAGTGCAGAAGGGAGAAAAATGGAACGCGTGTGAGAAAGCAGAAAGTTAAATGTTAGGAAAACAGTATACAAACTGAAGGAAACATGGGAAATACCTGAGTATGAATTCTGCAGGATGGCACAGTGACTCGGGCCAAGGGCTGAGGAGCATGATGGGCGGGTGTGTAAGCAGGGAAGGAGGAAATAGGAGAAGCAGGAGATGAGAGATTTTTTCTGTGTCTTGATCATTCGCTGGCGAAAGAGGAAAGAGAAAAGTGAGAAAGCGAGAGAAACTGACTGAGATCGCAGTAACACTCCGCAGACATGCCCTCCTATCTCCCTGCCCACTATGACCATGATGCCAAGAAACTAATGGGAAAGAGACAGCATGAGGTCACAGCAATGTGAAAAGGGAAAAAATAATTTGGGGGTTCTAATTCTTTTGGAACAAATCCGAACTTTTGGGCAAGTGTGAGCGACTGCATTTATGTCTTTGCAGGAGTTGCCAGGCAAAGTAGGGATCCCTTCAGCATTTCATCTCGAACGTTACGCAGCATTCTCCTGCCAGGGCCCTGAGGCATGGAGGGAGAATGGATTCCCTCCAAAATCAGCAAAACAACATATCTTGACACATCCCACCATGAGCACTTTATGACCAATGACAGTTGCCAAGAAAGGAAAAAAGGAGCACATGTTTGTTGTGAAAACAAAACTATGAACAGAATCATATTCAGAATACTTACACAAGCTTTGGCTTCTGTACTACGAGCAGGTTCAAATAAAGAGATAATGCCAGTGATTTAAGCTACCATTAAAATAAAGAACTATGATTTCTCCCAGAGAGAGAAGGAGTGCGGTGAAGTCTTTTGTCAGCATTTGGCATGCATCCCAGGTAGTACATGCCTCTCTGTTCCCCTTCTACAGAAGTCATTGCAGCGTCTTTAGCTGTCCTGGTGTTGCCTGTGCTTTTTGTGTCCATTTCCCTATTACGTCCGTGCCCTCTTAGACATAACGGTAAAATTTTCTATTGGTTATCACACCTGCAGCAATACAGGCCCTAACTTTGGAAAGAAATCATTTGGAAAAAAAAAGTCTTTGGAAAAAGTTTGAAAATAATCCAAATGCGCAACTTTTATAGGTGAAAAAGAATCTGCCACAGTCCTGGATGTTTGGCCTCGTTTTAGCTAGGACACCAACAAACTGAGTGTGTAGAATGTAAAAAGTGAGATGATTTGGGGTAAATTAAAAGCAGAGTAAAAGCAGGCGTATGTTGTTCCTGTGATGAATCCTGTTCATGCTGCGGCGAGAAAAAGAGCTCAGAAGCCAGGCGGCCAGCCAGCCAAGAGATAGAACTGTCACCAAAATAATCCAGTGTGACTGCCAAAAAGGTGTACTTTGCCCTCTTCCTGAGACAAAGGTATTGCGAGAGAGAAATAAAAAGAGTGCTTCCCAGCCAAGTTGTGTGCTCGCAGTCCCTCGATCTCATCTCAGGCACTGTCTAGGACAGCTCACTGGGTGATGTCACGGTCCCCTTCGTTCGCTTTTGTTGTATGTTCATTTATTTTGCTCTCCCCACTGTACTCCTCAGCTCCTCCCCTCTGCAGCCAACACGTATACACTCTACCCCCGTTGCAAAAAAAATAAAAATACAGGAGAAAAGCCTTTCAAGAGTTAACTGAAGTCCACTCCAACAGTCTGTTATGGTTAAAAGAAATGAGGACAGCAGCAGTAGCAGAATGAGAGAGAGAGAGAGAGAGAGAGAGAGAGAGAGAGAGAGAGAGAGAGAGAGAGAGAGACACTGCCTTCACAAATCTCTCACTATGTCTTTGCCTTCCTGCCTTTGCAGGCAGGGAGCTTGTAAAAGTTTCAGCTGTGCCGGCTTAGGGCCAGCCCCTGTTGGCAGCGTTTCAAGAAGGGCGCTGACTGTTTCTAAAGCACCCAGAGATTGTCAGAGTGGGGGTGAACCTACCAGGGGGGTCGAGGGGTTCCCATCAATACAGACGGGTATCTGGTGAGGGAGTAGGGGCATGTGTGCCAGCTGCAACTACTCCAGGGGTTGAAGCAAAGAGGGAAAAAAAAGCAGCCAAGACATTTCTATGCAAAATTTCCCCCTCTGAATGAACTGTTCTGCTTTCCTTCTTGTCACAGATGAAGTTGCATTATAAAGCAATTTTTTGTGAAGTTTGGACTGTTGGTTTCTGAACAGTGTTTGGATAATCTAAAGTCTTAACATTGTACACTGGAAATCATTATTTATGATGGTTTTTGGACTTATATGGCATATGTAGTTTGATTGTGCAGAGTTATCTACTAGGGTAAAAATCAGTTTTAAAATGTGCGTCGTTCTAGAACAAGTAAAAGCACTATGTTATCTGTTGTGACACTGTCAACTGTCTGCCCTGGGAGAGGCCACCTGTTGCTTGTTTGCACAGCCGTGTGGTTGGCAGGTGTCAACTCAGGACACTGTCCTACTCTCACCATGATTGCGCCAACACACACACACACACACACACACTTAATTCTGCAACCACACATGCAAAGCATGTGAAAGGTGTTACAACACTTCTTGTGCAAACACAGGCATACCATGTTAGAAATATTATAACATATAGTGTATATACGTAGTGCATATATAAGTTAGTAACACTACAGTGTATATATATATGTGTGTGTGTGTGTGTGTGTGTGTATGTGTATATATATGTATATATACTGCCTATGCTATGATCATATATAGAAACTGAAGTAGACTCTCTCATATTTCATATTAAGCTTTGCATAAGCCAGACTGTTGGAGAGGAGGGGGTACTGTGTTTGACAGGAAGTGACAAAAGATGCCATACTTCATGTCAGACCTTTCGGCACTTTACTAAACTCACAGAAACCACAGCTATGGCTTTACCATTCTCTGCATGCCACACCTGTGAGCTCATCTAAGCATGTGCATAGACTGTAAATTGGCCCTGATGGACTAATAGTCCTGCCTTCTGCTGTGTCGCCTCCACAAATGGCTCTTACTGCCTTAATGACATTTAATGAGTGGTTTTTAGGAGGTTTGCAAAGGGCAAGAGGAACAATCTGGACATGTTCTAATGTCCCCTCCCCACTCCACACATCACTGAAAGCCATGGGTCCTGCTGGGAGTAAAAGCCTGGAGGGCACAAGATCTTTTACTCTGATGCCATTTTCTCACGGTTTGAGAAACATCAGTGTTTCAGAGCATCATCTATGTCATGTTCAAACGAAATACCTATTTCAACACAAACCAAGAGGAATCTGCTGTAACAAAGCTCAACAGAAATGCTAAAAACAATTATTACACAATTTATAATTTTAGTCTCTTTTATAATCTCATGAAATATCAGTCTGAAAATTATAATAGAGTCCAGAATTATTGAATAAGGGCACAAGTCTGGTTATCGGTTATGTGAGAAACCTGTGTTGAACTCATGTGGCATATGGCTAGAAGGCAGGTGCTGATGACTCTATTAGGCTTGATCATCTGACTTAAGGGAGGCAGTTTGCAGCAGTGCTCAAAGCACAATATGTGAGACATTTACATTTACCATAGGATCACTGGGAATGATGTAGGAATAAACCCTGATTTGGATGCCAATCCATCACAGGGCACTATGCACATGAGTCAGTCTGTCTACTTGCATCTTGTTGGGAGGTGGAAGGAAGTGCAAGAAACTGGAGGAAACACAGTCAAACTACATAGACAGTAACCTGATCTCAGGAGTGAACCTCGACCCACAAGTTGTGAAGCAGCAATGATACCCACTGCCCCATCAATATTTTGATCAGTGTAAATGTTTCTGTATGCAATTGAGCATCAAATTTCTGCACAGGACCCAACTTGGCTAAGTGATTTATACTTTCAAACTCATTAAGTGATAAGGGAATTTATGGATAAATTGTATTCGTTACTCAGTTTTACTGGAAAATCCCATGATACACATATTACTTTCTTTGAATTACATAGCACTACAGTATCTGGTAGGGCAAAGGCTTGCTTGTGCCTTGCGTCAGTCTTCGGGAGGCCAGTGACTAAGTTATTTCGCAATGCTGCATACAGAGCAATGCAGTATTCTCAAAGGGAAGTTAAATGAAGCTGTATTATAGAATAACCATTATTATAAGCTGAAAAATATTTATGGACAGGGAAACATTGTTCAGAAAATCAGCACTCTTTAACAAACAATATAAACAAGCAGCTTTTTCTGACTGAGTCTCTTTGTATAACACCATGACACATGTTGCAGAGAAGCAAGTTGTTTAGTGAGTGTTTAGTGTAACAGAAATTAAAGTAAGGAGTTAGGTGAACTCATCTGCCATTTTATTTCTCCCAAAGGCTTCCTTTATTTGCATTTTTAACTCCAGAAAGATGCACAGCACAGTACTAACTATAAATGTGGCCTTGCATTGTAATCCAGGTTATGGCAAATTTCCCCAAACATGTGGTTGTGTCTTGTGGTTTCCGTCAAAGTGCAGCAGTGTTATAACGCTTGTCTTAAAAGGGTTTCTTCCCATTTCTTTAAAATGAACAAAAGCAAGATTCATGCAAGGGTTTCATTGCCTTATTTAATTGCCTGGATCATATACATAGTTTTCTTTTTCTTTCCCCAATAGCTGCAACAATAGCAAGATTATCATGTCAGAACTTCCCTGAGGTTTTATCACATGATCATTGGCAGTGTCATTTGAGGTGAGTGGTAACTGACACAACCGGTTGAGTTAACCTTTAATTTTCCTGTTTGTATTTATGACAGCCTTGCATATCAGAATACAGATAGAATGTTCTCCGATGACTTTGGTTTAGGGTTACATCAAAGAAAGCCAATCAGTATGCTGAATAGTGACACTATTATCATGAAATATTATATATCTGGAGGTTTTGTTGTTGTTGTTTGTTTGTTTGTTTGTTTGTTTGTTTTGCTTGCCCACTTAAAGAAATAGTAAAGAAATAGTTTTACAGTTTAAGAATATATTCATCCATTTGTCCCTCGATCCAATATTTTCATCATATTTAATAATTTTGTGATAATATTAGCAAAATAACAGTAGGAAAAGGTAACAGGGTTAACAGCAGTATCATGATTTATGATACAGATACTTGACTACATTCAGGATCAGAAAAACATGCATAGGAATTCAACATGGGTGATTTTGGGTATTTGAAGTGAATAACTATTCAATTCAATTCAGTTTTAATCATATAGTGCTTTTAACAATAGACATTACCACAAAACAGAGATTCAAATGTTGATTTAGGTCCCTAAGTAGCAAGCAAGAGGTGACAGTGGCAAGGAAAAAATTCTCTGAGACAACATGGCGAAGAAACCTTGAGAGGAACCAGACTCAGCCTTGACCTTATTGATCAGAATGGTCAGAGAAGAATGGCCCGACCGATTCAAACCAACAGGAAGGCTATGTTAACTCAAATAACCACACTTTACAACTATGGTGAGCAGAAATGCATCTCATATTGCACAACGCATCGAACCCTGAGGCAGATGAGCTACAACAGTGGGAAACCACATTGGGTTCTATTCCTGTCATGTAAGAACAGGAATCGTAGGTTTCATTTAGCACTGGCTCAACAAAACAGGATAGCTCAAGATTGGGGAAAAGAGGGGGATTTTTTTTTTGTCAAAATACCAGACAATTTCCTTATAAAACTGCACAATAGTGTACCTATGACAACTGATACATGGCAACTCAAGTGATGATCACACGAAATATTGATATGATTGTTTAAATACTATTTCCTATGATTTGTTAGAATTTATTTGCTGTATTGACATATACATTTGATTATTTTGAAAGTGTGTTTATTTTAAAAGCATCTTTATTTTATGGCTTTTCTTGACCTTTGCACAGTACTGTATATCTACAACATGATATGTACAACTGTATATCTGAAGAGCTGGTCCCTAACCTTTCTTTCATGCAGATGCCTGTGTTTTGTGTCACTGGCAGTTCAAGCTTTCTACCTCAATAATTGCATTTACCGTTGACTGTCTGCAATTATTATGAAATATGTATGCCGCAATCACCTAAATATTTTTAGCTGTCACGTGCCCTAAAATGTTCAGGTGGCAGGAATAGTATTAATTCTTTTGCATCTTTTTTTTGGTTCAAACCCAGAATACAGAAAATGTAAAAGTTGATCCTAAATCTGCACTGTTACCACTGTCATTTTGGTTTGGCTGTGAGGGCAAATCAGGTCAAGTGGCGTGTCTGTGACAGTAAACAACTTCCCACTGGCCTAGCAGCCCAGCTGCCTCAGACAGAATAATGGCAGGCTAGCATATGCTACACAGGCGTGGCCTTGATCACACACACACACACACACACACACACACACACACACACACACACACACACACACACAAACATAGAGCGCCCTGG
>JAOVVH010000023.1:8989731-9004466 GCA_028566435.1 Scorpiodoras heckelii
TAATAATAATAATAATAATGTCATTTGTATGGTTTCTGTTTTATAATGCAAGGGAATTTAAAACATACAGAATTTCTACAATATGTTTATGTTAACTCTGTTTCAGATTTAACTGATGATGAAGATAATAGCGATGGTGAAGAAGAAATGGCAACACCTCAGAAGAAGACAAAATCAAAGTCCTCGAAGGACGGTTCTGATGGCAAAGACAAAGACAAGGACAAGAAATCAAAACCTAAAGGTACGCTCTTTGTTCAGTGTACATTACTTAGCGTCTCCCAGCTTGCACTATGTGATGTAAAAATACCGAGTACAGGGATATGTTTTGTAGCGTGCATTCTCTAGGATAATCTAGGTTTTAACAGTGTAATAGGATTAAGCTAGGTCTTATTGTTTTGGACAGAGTGTCTGAGAGACTTGGTAAGGCAGTGTGAGCATGTTTTTATTTATGACCTCACAGATATAAGGAGAATTTTGTAAACTGAACCTCTTCTTTTTATTCACTCCAATCCATTTACACAGTGAGACAAAATAGATGCTTTTGGCATGACAGTGTATTACACAAAACAGTACAAGGACTGCATGAAGGTAAAATGACTATCTAAAGTCTGAATTGTTTGACATTGTCTGAAAGGACCAAGGGCAGTACAATACAAATAACGTGCAGGACAGTATAGTTCGCTAAAAATAAGCCTTTATCAATGTCAGTATCACAAAACTGTGGAAGAAACTATGGAATATAATCTCTGTCAGGCTGCCCTGAGAGGCAAATGAGGACATTTCAAAAGATAGTATTGTGCAATAATATGCTCATGCCAGAGTGGTGGAGTGAAAAGTCTGACTGCCTGTGGGAAGCTGTTCCAGGGTCTGTCAGTACCTGCCCTGATATTGTGGTACCTTTTGATAGATGGCTGAGAGGTAAATAGACGTGAAGAGCTGTTGCTGGTGGTTCTACTCATATGCAGTAATTTTAAAGGTAGATTTGTAGCTGATAAAAGAATCATCATGCAGAGAAAGATGTGTGGTAGCATAGTTGTGTTGTATGTCAAAACTGCATAGTTTTAGTTAGGAATGTCTCCAGAAATGTGTTGAAATTGTCTGTACAGAAACCAGGTTTCTGATTACCTGATGTGAACATTTAGAGGAAAAAGAAGACAAAGACAATAAAGGAAAGTCTAAGACCAAAAAGAAGGAGCTGGCCACTATGTTCCAAATAGATGGAGACAAATCTACCACTAAGGGTAAAAAGAAAGGTAATTAATACAACATACAACTATAAGTACATCTAATACTATAATATGTTTCTTACTACCAGTTACAGTTGTACAATAAAGAACTTGCAAAGATCTATTTAAAATGGACTCTTCAATATTTGTATGTGTATACACATACACTTTTTCTTTTCTTTTTTGCTGACATCAGCTGCCAAATCAGAGAGTGAAGAGGTGAGTGAGCCAGAAAGCAAAACCAGCAAGAGCAAGAAAAAGAGCAGTTCAAACCCAGGCTCCATGTTCCAGGCTGGTGGAGAAAAACAGGATAAAGACAAGGACAAAAAATCTAAAAAGTCCAAAAGTGAGTTATCAAATTACTTTATGGCCATCAACCAGTGGTCTTTCATGAGAAGCATATATTTGAGTATGGATACATTATTTCTTTACTCAGATCTGGCAAAAGCAAATGAGAGTGATGACTCAGAGTCTGAGGTGACACAGAAGAAGAAAAAGGGAAAAGGAAAGAAGGGGAAAAAGGTAAAATAACGTCAGGTCATTGGCAAGTGGTCAGTTGCTTTTATGTATGACTGAAAAAAATTCCTTTTCTAATAATCATTTCATTTTCATTTGTAACACATCATGCATAAGTATGAATCCTGCTGCTGCTGTTTTTTTCTACATAGCATCGTGTCTTTTACAAAAAGCATTGTTGACCAGCCAGTTCTTTCATCCTGGTATGCCAGATAGTGAAAGGTTGAAAAAAATCTCACTGTCGCTAATTTCCAAATGAAAATGAAAATGCAAGTGCATTTGCAGCACTTGGCACAACTATTATCTGAATCTGATGAAAGCCATGCTTCATTTGAAAGATATGAAATTTTGTCTCTTTCTGGACATTTTTAAAGGAGGAACGAGCCCCTTCACCAGTCATTGAGTTTGATGACCTGGAAGAGTTTGTGCTTCAGCCAGCACAGCAGGGCATCACAGTGAAATGTAAAGTGACCCGGGACAAAAGAGGGATGGACCGTGGCCTGTATCCCACTTACTACCTTCATCTAGACAATGAAAAGAAGGTGTGCTTAAACAACTGCACATAAAATTTTATGGGGAATTAGAAATCCATCACTCTACAAAACCATACAAGGTTCTATCAGAATATGTGGCAATATCATAAATATTATTTATATGGCTATACACAAACCCCATTTCAGAAAAGTTGGAACACTTTCTAAAAATGCAATAAAAACTGAAATCTGTCATTTGTTAATTCACTTAAACAAAGAACAGGACAAAGAAAAGATTTTCAGTGTTTTCAAAGATAAACTTATTTATATTTGTATATATGTATATGTATATATTAAATATATACAAATTTAGAAATTGATGCTTACAACACACTCAAAGAAAGTTGGGACAGAGGCAAAATAAGACTGAAAAGGTTATACAAGTAACACTGGAAGGTTCCACAATTAGCACTTTAACTGGTAGCAGGTGAAGTCATCAAGATTGACTATTAAAGGAGCATCCACCAAACGCTTAGTCTTTGCAAGCAAGGATGGGTCGTGGTTCACCACTTTGTGCCAAACTTCATGAGAGAATTGTCACTCAGTGCAAATGCAATGTTTCTTAGCACTAGATTGCAAAGAATCCAAGTCTTTCACCATCTACAGTTCATAATATCATGAAAGGATTCAGTGAGTCAGGGGAAATTTTGTATATAAAGGCCAAGGGCAGAAACCGCTGCTGAATGTGCGTGACCATCGAGCCCTCAGGTGGTATTGTTTGAGAAACCGTCATGTTACCATAATGGACATAGCAACACAGACTCGGGAGTACTTTGGAAAATCATTGTCACTTAACACAGTCCACTGCTGTGTCAAGAAATGCAACCTAGTATTTAATTTATTATTGCATTTTTAGAAAATATCCCAACTTTTTTGGAAAAAAAAATTTTTTTAAACGATACCAAATTTATTGTTGTATCTTTTCTTTGATCTTAATATCCTAAAGTCTCAGAATCTTATAGCTGCACTCTTGATGAATTTCTTTAAAATATTATCATTTCTGTTTAGATCTGAGCTTCTTGAACAATACATTGTAGCTAGAAATGTCTTGAAAGCTAAAAATCTGATCATAATAAAAGCAGGCATTTTTGCTGGCGGGGAGAAAACGCAAAAAGAGTACAACCTCCAACTACTTGATCTCAACTGACCCCACTGACCTCTCTAGAGGAGGTGAAAACTTCATAGGGAAATTAAGGTAAATTGCAGGCATTTACTCAGTATGTGCAGATTAGACCATTTGCTATTGACTCCAATCGAATGTCTGTCCTTTCAGGTCCAATTTGATGGGCACTAAATTCACAGTATTTGATAATGCACTTCATCCTGACCGAGCACTTCCTGATATGTCAAATGCAAGGCAGGAACTAGCAGCCATTATTTATGTAAGAAAACATACTTACTACTTTGACTATTAGAGACCTAATCAACCTTGATTAGAAATTGTATTCATTTGAAAATAGGACTTACTGTATAATGCTTTGAGGTGTTATGTGTCTGTTTTCCAGGAGACCAATGTGCTGGGAATGAAGGGTCCAAGGCGGATGACCGTCATTATCCCTGGCATGGACAAGGAGGGAGAGAGAGTACCTATACGACCACGCAGCGTAAGAAAATAAAACCTATATGGTATAAATAAAAGCAAACTGCTGATCACATCATCTAAACTGACAATGACTGTAATGGTGTAATATTTTACCTTTATTTGTTGTAATATTTTATAAGTAATATTTTACCTTTCCTCAAAAAATGTGTTATTTAATCATACCATATTTATGTTGACCTGAACTTTTATGCTATTTCATGCTTTACA
Organism: Scorpiodoras heckelii; assembly: GCA_028566435.1. NCBI lineage: Eukaryota > Metazoa > Chordata > Actinopteri > Siluriformes > Doradidae > Scorpiodoras > Scorpiodoras heckelii. Next base: position 8,993,817 of record JAOVVH010000023.1, read on the forward strand.
GGAAAATGATGGCCTTCTGATTCGACACCAAAACAGAAACATGGACAATCTGATAGAGCTTCGCAACAAGACACCTGTGTGGAACGAGGAGACGTCATCTCATGTGCTCAACTTTAACGGCAGAGTCACGCAAGCCTCTGTAAAAAACTTCCAGATTGTTCACAGCAAAGACCGTAAGCAAAACTCATAGCTTTCTTGATTTGATGTTGCAAAACCAACATTAGCTTGCATGACATATAAAATAGTTTGATCAAAGATGTTGCAAAATGATGTTCATCAAACTAATATTGAAAAAAAAAAGCATTAAAAATGATGGAATACTTACATTGCTCCTCTATCCCATGTATTGAGTTAGCTGTATGCTGGCAGTGAATGTAATATGGTTGAATGTAACAGCAAGTGTATGTCATGTGATTGCAGAGGACTACATAGTGATGCAGTTTGGGAGAGTTGCAGATGATGCTTTCACCTTGGACTATAACTATCCTCTATGTGCAGTGCAGGCTTTTGCTATCGCCCTCTCCAGCTTTGATGGCAAAATTGCCTGTGAATGACAGCTTCAATCAACAGGAGAATACTCTCCCCCACTCTCCTTCTATATGTCTATGAAAAGAATGAAAGCCATCAGTATAGGAAGTATATGAGAATAATGATGAAAAGTCAGCAGTTCTCACCTGCTATGCTCAAATAATGAAGTCTAGGAAAATGTCAGGTGGAGATTTTGACAGGAAGGCAAGTGCAGGGTTTTTTCTGTTAAATTTGAATGATAGCTATACTGAGACGCAGGTCAGAGTAATATGATACAGGTCATTTAATATGTTCCAACTGGACATTTGTGAGAGTTGGAATGTATGAAGAGAGAATAAATATGACGAGAATTTGGATGCATCAGGAAACACATTATGCATTCTATAGTTATTTTAACAATACATATCTCTAAAGTATAACTTAGTCATATTAGAAAAATTAATATTATATAGAATTAATAATCGTATTTGGTTTACTTTGCCTTTTCAAGTCTTGGAAGTGTTGTATGGTTGCTTTAATTTCATTTTGTTAAACTGTCAATTTTGATATATGCATTACAGTGGTGGCAGGGTGTTAGAATTGGGGGGGGGGGCACAAACAAACAGAAAACCACACAGTCAGTAATGTGAGGATGAACGTTATATAGCTATTTGACAGGTGATATGAAAAAACAGAAAATTCAAGTGTTTAAGCATATAATAAGGCACCACTGTTTAGTGCAACTAAATTTAATGTGGGTTTATTATCAAGTGTGAACACTACTAAACCCACATAAATCAATATTTAACCTGTTTAAAAGCACCAAATAAAAAAGAACAAACAAATAAGTAAATGTTAAAATGTTAGAGAATAATAATAACATTTAAAGAAATGAATTAAATATAAATCAGTTAATCAACTAATTGGTATATATATATTGAAAACTCAGGTCTCAGGTCACCTGTTTGCCAAAAGTTTAAGGTTCTGACGTAATAAATAGCATGACTTCCAAGTGCATAGTACAACTAAATAATTTTTACTTCATAATTATTTTGCAATATATATAATTAACTTATGTTTAACACATTTAAGAGGCCTTTCTTCTCTGGATAACTTGCTGGCGCCCCTAATGACTAGCCACCACTGATGGATTGTCTGCGTTTGTTTTCCTTTTTTTTTGCACATTAGGGTTCGACATGAGCAGTGGCCAGAAGTAAAAAAGTATCTTGGGCATGCTGATTGGACAGTTGGTGTCCCATTGGGGCCAGTAACAGTAGTCTTGTTCGATATGAACTGTGCCTCGCAGTGGTGGTCAATGAGAGTAGCCGGTTGCAGTTGTGGGGAGGGGGTTACAAAAGAGCCGACAAGTTGGACACTTGCCACCTGCAACCCATGTGAACTATTACAGATCTTGTGGCGTTTGCGTTGTTCGTAGATGATGAAGTAGATGCAACAGAAATCTCTCTGTTATGATATAATTATGACATGAATTATGTTCAAGATTGCATGAAAATAAACTGTTGTGGTACTAGAGAGCATGACATTATTAATGGAGGTATATATAGGGTCTGCAAAAAAGATTTACATTTTACAATGAAAAGAAACATACGTTGTAGATGTTAGCAGAGCTTCTATCCAATGAGGATTAAGCCATGTTGTCATCAAGCCATCTCTCAGCTTGCACAGCCCGTTGGAGAGTAACTGCAGCAATCGGTCTGCACAGTGCTGGGCTAAGTCGAACTAGCCTAGTGTTCACGCCAATTGAAGTCATGAGTTCACCTGTGATTCTAACTGACTGAAGCTAAACATCAATTCCCCTGATTTCCCAAGATTAACATATTGAGATTTACTGGGTTGTTGCTTCATTAACTAGCTGTCTCTGGCAACATCTTTGATGTGCTTGTGGCAAAAAATGTTGCCTATAACGCTATCAAATGTATTTCTTTCCTTTCATTTTATTCACAAAATGTCAAATTCTGCGCAATTCTATGTTTAACTGTGTCTCTGTTTGACTTATTCTTATTTCCATCTGCGTTTTCCACAACGTATTAATTAGCTGTAAAGTGAAGTCTGGGTGTAATCAGTAAGCTATGTTGGGAAAAAGTAATGCTTTAAATTACATTACATAATCACTCAACTTAGTGGCCTGCTAAGGTCTAGGGATCAATGTGAGTAAAACACAGTATTGAAGAGGCTTACTGATGCAGACAGAAAGAACTTGTGGTGAAAGATCCACATTTCTTACCAAATGTATTAATATGAATGGAAAAAAAATCTTTTAAATATTCCAAAAAAAGTAAATGAATCTTTTTTTTTTTTTTTGCTGTTTGGATGAATCATTACAATGTATATATAATATTAATAAATCAACAGTTTTTTCGAAAGATTTTTCCTCTCTTTTTTTCTTGTTCAGTAACAATACACAACGGGCCATTAAAAATCTCTGATCTACTCTACTCGGGGGCCAGTGGGGGGAAATGTTAGGTTGGACATTACACATCCTCCAATAGATGCCATATTATATCCATAAATAATTTCCATATTGTAGGACTGGACACATTTTTTGCTTTGATGGCCTTTTAAAGTTTTATTATACTGCCATAGTTTTATGGCCATTTGTATGAGATTAAGAACATTAATGATGTACATCATATTCCTTCCCAGTTCTGGGAGGGATAGGAGACTTCACATACAGAAAATCAAAGAAGGATGCTTGCATTAAATATTTTTGTATAAAACTTGTTTCATTCCCGAACCTTTTTTTCTTTCTTTCATTCTTACTATAGTCCTGGGGAGATGGAGTACAACAAAATATGATAAATTCCCTGTTTTGTGACTCCAGCCCTCCAGTAGCACAGCTGTGCACCTCTGGGTGATTCCATGATTGGGGTGCCTAAGAGTGTTGTGTTTTTAGCTTAGAATTAACAAACATACAAAATGTCATGAGGACATTAAGGGCATTTTAATAATTGACTTTTTTAAATTAATAACTTGCTTTCTCTCTGTAATTTGGGTAACCGGGTTGTATGTTCAAAGTGATCTTGTCAGTCAAGGTCACAGTATCATTGAAAAGAGAATGAAATTTCTTCGTCTCGAGATCTTCAGGCATTCCAGGACGGTATAACTTCCTACTGGACATGTGGAATATTACAAATATTCTTGTGTTCAAAAATATGAAATGTGTTCAAGCAACAGGGTTGAGGGAATGTCCTGGGATCTAAAATATCCTGGATAAGCTAAGGAAAGGATACAGGCAAATGCCTTTTTCTAAGCAGTGTAAGTTTTGTTCATGTCTGTAAGTTCTCTCTCCCTGAAACATGCACAAAGATTTTTGTGAAGGACACTTTTAAAATATATTTGACCCTTACTTTCCATACAGAGTGTTTGTAAATGTAATATTATCGGCGAGACAGCAGTGGCAGCCTACACTCTGATTCACTCATCTGACTTAATTTCCATATTGTAGGACTGGACACATTTTTTGCTTTGATGGCCTTTTAATGTTTTATTATACTGCCATAGTTTTATGGCCATTTGTATGAGATTAAGAACATTAATGATGTACATCATATTCCTTCCCAGTTCTGGGAGGGATAGGAGACTTCACATACAGAAAATCAAAGAAGGATGCTTGCATTAAATATTTTTGTATAAAACTTGTTTCATTCCCGAACCTTTTTTTCTTTCTTTCATTCTTACTATAGTCCTGGGGAGATGGAGTACAACAAAATATGATAAATTCCCTGTTTTGTGACTCCAGCCCTCCAGTAGCACAGCTGTGCACCTCTGGGTGATTCCATGATTGGGGTGCCTAAGAGTGTTGTGTTTTTAGCTTAGAATTAACAAACATACAAAATGTCATGAGGACATTAAGGGCATTAAGGGACATTAAGCTAATCCCTTCAGCACTGGATGTGATTTCAATTTAAAAAGCTATGATTAAAAATCTTGTGCACTCAGAATTGTCTGTCTGTAGGAACAGTATATAAGGAAGGTAATCGAGGGCCTCAGGAGTGTTCTGGTAGCTGGCAAACTTGCATATTTGAAACGTTTTGCCAAGGATGTGATAGCTTTGACATTTTCACTCAAGTCTTCGCGGCAAGTTACTTTTTTGGGGAGCAGGTTTCAAACTCAGCCAACAGGAGGAGCTGTAGGTTTCTAAAAAAAAAAAAGGGTGAGGGGAGAATTGTGGTGAAAGTGGCTTGCAAAAAAAAAAAAGAACAAGAAAAAAAAAAGAAATATATTAATTTTAGGCTCTTCCCAGAGCATTACATCACTGAGTTTAACTGTGCTGCTCTCTTGAGACAAAGTGGCAAAGCGTGAGGAACTTTCAGTGCTTACTCATTACACTGGAATGCTGACAAATTCCCAGTGAATTCCTGGACAGGTTTGTCCTTCTAAGGGTTTGCTCCCATTGCTGCTTTCATTCAGCACTTTCACTGAGCTTCTGTCCTGCTCTCATATTATCACGTATACTCAGAGATGTATTATGCTTTAAAACCCGCTAGGTTATATTCTGCTTTCTATTGTGTAACCTAAATTTGAACTCTGATTATTCGGTTTACTCTTGTGATTAAATCTGCGTTGTGCTTTAACAAAAAATGTAATCAATGGACTTTTCCGTGATCGGGTAAAAAAAAACCAAAACAACAACAACAACAACACTTTTCACTGTAGCTGAGTAGAGAATTGTCTTTGCAGTTTTTTACTCTTGAATGCACACTTGGGTGCCGCGTTTTTCTGGATTTTGGGGGTGGGGTTTGGGAGAAGTGCCCGCCTCCAAAGCTGTTGATTGACGCCCAGCAAGGGTTCCGCCCCTTAAACTTTTTTTCCCCCTCCTTCATTTTTTCTCCACTAGTGAAGTGCGTGAATTTCATACCAAACCCATACCTTGCATTCCACCTTTACTGTCAAACCAGGAGAAATATTACTGAAAACAATAAGCGGCTCAGGCAAGAAATAGGTGTTGAATTAATGATATTTCGTCCTTCTGCTCTACATCCAGACGCGTTTCCCCCCTTTTAAAGGTGAGTATTTGCGGAGCCGCGCGTTCCCCTTTGTCTCCTGGCGTTTTTGCTGGAGTTTTCGTGCCGCTCTCGCGAAGTCTTCAGATCTTTGTCATATTTCGCATTTTTCCACGGAGCTCCCCGCATAGGGTGGGATGGTGAAGTGATTTGCGAATGGATATGCTATGTAGAGAGAGAGGGAGAGAGAGAGAGAGAGAGAGAGAGAGAGGGAGTCTGTGTGCATGACCCAACGCGTAGAAGTCATGAAGTTAGTGACAGGGGGAAACTTTTAACATTTCACGTAGATTAAATTCATTGTCTGTAGCCCGTTTGTCAACTACAGACTGCCTCGCAGTGTCAGAGCTGCTTTAGTTTTAAAGGGCAACATGTTATTCTTTCCACCCAGATCCTTCAAAAGTGTCCGCGGTTTTCCCTCAAGCTTCCTTCAGAGGATAAGAAAAGAACTTTTACTCTTCTTTAGGGCTGCCAAGAAGAGGAAGGACAAGGCGACCTGTTTGGGAAGACAGTTCCCTCCTCAGACCGATACCACTACGTTTACGGGTAAGGGGCGTCTCTTCTGACTATTTCTCCAACTTTTCCCATCACTTTTAAAAGATACGTTCGCTGTTTATTTATCAGGAGAGAGAGAGAGAGAGAGAGAGAGAGAGAGAGAGAGAAATCTCAGATTTCCAGTGTAACTATTAGCTTTCGGAAGATGCGGCTTCATAGGAGGTTGATTTTACGTGTACTTGCTCCATGTAGGCTATTTTAATACTGTTATAATAGAAAACAGTGCTGATAATTCGTACCACGACAAACAGACGATACTGACTGACTCAGCAACTAGAAAGACTGATGTCTGAGTCATTCTATCTGCTGTAGATAATTATAATAATGTCGCCGTCATTTTAGGAAAACTGGCGAAACACTTCAGGTGAATAGATTACATTTAAAATAAACAGTAGGTCTATATATATATATATATATATATATATATATATATATATAATCACAGTCAACCTTTTGCCAGATAATTGCCGATGTTTTTACTTGCAGGCTCTGTTTCTGTATTGGAAAAATGTCCTTTTATGTAACTTTTATGTAAACGAGCATTGTCTATTTCAGTATGCATACATCTGCGTACACGCGCAATACATTTTCAAAAATCTAGCAAGTTGATGTAACAATTTTTTTTTTTTTTTAATGTGAAGACTCAGTACTTAAACTTTGTCGGAATTGCATTTCATTATTGTTTAATGAAGAACATCCTGAACATGCACTGATCTAAAAAAAAAACAAAAAAAAAACCTGTTATGACATTCCAACCATAATAAACATTTTTGGGATTATTGCGGATCATTAATTTCATGAATGGAGGTCATCTAGAAAAAGAGAGCTTTGGATCTGAATAAGGTTTCGGAGAAAACGGTTTTTAAAAATGAACAGTGTTTCTACTCCACTTAGTAACTCTGCTTTATCTTGTTTATAGGGCTGTAACTGAATTTGAGATGTATATTATAGTGACACAAAACAAGCTTTTTTTAAAAAGGATATGTAGCATGAGACAAGTGGGCGGAGCTTAAAGCCCTTCTGAAACGTGCTAAGACGCAGATAATGCGCTGGTGGACAAAAACAGTGATCTGAACAGTTTTCTGTTGAGTTTCGATATTTTATTACTACAGTTTAAGAGAAGAGCTGTTATAGATGCAATTCAACAGAAAAGATTGATGTGTCCAAACTTTCTGTACCTATCTTGGATCTTGTTAACCCGTACATTAATAAGGTCATTACTGTAGTCTTTACTGTAGTTCATTCCTATTGACTTGGTTCCTGTGGCAGTCCTCCACTAGAGTCCCTAAAGTTCTTGTCTCATTTCATTGATGTTTCTTGCATGAACAGATGAAATGACGGCATGCTGCAGTCAGGTCCATGCAGGCAGGCTGCTCAGGCTCAGACACTCTGGTACATGCTGGATAGTCTGGATATTCCCACCAAACACAAAGCTGTCCTTTAGACCCACAGAGTGGACCCAAGGATCCCATAAGCATAGCCAGGAGTCAGCCCACCATTATCAAAAATATTATATTACTTGCTATATGTTACATCACTGAGTTCTTATAATTATTAGCTTTGTTTGACCGGTCACATCAATTGAGTGAGTTTAATCCAAACTAAAAAAAAAACCTTCAATACACCTATAAGTCAGCTCAACAATCAAATGGTAGTTTTAATAAAAATGTTTTCTGCGAGTGGGAAGAGATCTCCTGTAAATAACCAAAATATAATTGTTGAAAATTTTGTACACATTTAAACAATGTGCCTAATGTTTGAAAGTTTGGTTTGCGTTCGTAAAATGAATCGATCCTGAGGCGTTTCATGTGTTAAAGTGTTGCCAGAGTTTAATGATGGTGAAGCTAACAAGTGTCTTGTATTCAGATGTTTTTACAGATGATTGTTGATATATGTTTTCCTCTCCTATCTTTCTTTCCTTGAACTTAAATAAATCTGTCTATTCAGGTTAACAGTATCATCCATCGGCAGATTTGTTAAAGGAACAGAATGCTGTGATTCAGGTTCATTCCACATGGTTCAGCCCAGACTGCCTGTTCTGGTTAGGCTGCATACTTTGATGCGTCTTATAATTTACCGCCTTTTTTACTGCCTGTTTGTCTTCTTTAGAAAACGTTTCTGCCTCTTAAAAGAGGTCAGAGACCAGGTTAAACTGATAGTTACTAATCCAGTAAGACTGGAAAATTATTTTTTGTAGGCATTGGAAACCTTGTCCTACAAGTACCAGCCAAAATGGTGTAGGATAAGAAAATGTCTTCAAGTCATGGGAAGAATCACTTTGTTAACAACTGATACATACAGAGTTTACTCAGAGCTAAATGAAAAGGACAAGGCATTTTATTCATGTGTTTTAAGCCATTTAGTGTAAGCTAGATCAGGGGCTCTAAAATTTATGTAGAGAGGGGTTTTCTTTAACTATAAAATAAATACCACAGACCCTCTCAGTATACATTTACTTCATTACTGTTATTCACAATACTATTTTATCTGTTTATTAAATCCATAGAGATTTTTATTCCTAACACTTTATAAGTTTTCTAGGCCTCTCTGCTTGAGTATGGATTAAACCCATTCAATAAAAGAAACCGGTCAGTTAGGCTAATAACTATAAGAACTCAATAGTACATATTATAATTTAAAGTTGTGATGTCCACTTCTGTTACTACTTTAAATCACCATCACCCTGACTATGCTTCATGGGCCACTACTTTAGGAACAAGACAGATTACATGGAAGTTCCCAAAGTGGTCATTTAGTTTATGTTTTGTTTCTAATTTAAAAAAAATAGCTTAAAAATAAGCTTCATTATGTTATTGCGACATTCTCTAACACTCACTCCTTGCATCGATCACTTCATCCAACAGCCCATATTTTCCAGGCTTTACTTCTTAACATAACTATTATCACTCAGCTGGAATTGATTGCCTCCATGAAAAAAGGTCTGGAGCTGAAGAGGATCATGACAAATCTAAAAGGTTTTTTGAAACAATGGGTCTTTTTTCCCACTTGTTTTGGATTGTTTTCTTACACAATACGGCCCTTTCTTTTTAAACCTTTTTATAAACAAACTGTTTGAATGACAGGCACATTTTCCTTTTGTGCACCCAGAAATCATGGGGAATGCAAACTTTTGCACCAAACTGTAAGTCTGTTTGTGTTTGCATAGCGTTCTGGTCACATATGCACCACCCCTTAAAATCAGATGTATTTTAATTTTCTTTAATTTCCTTCATTTCTTGTTGCTTAGCAGAAATCCATTTTATTTTGAAGAGAATATCAAAAACGTGTAACACTGTAATACTCCCCAAGCCTTCCAGACCAGCTCATTTTATTTGGGTGACCGAACTGGTCATTTCATTGTAGACAGCACATTCTCCTTTTCCCTTAAGTATGTATTGCACAAAAACCAATCATCTGAACATTTTTTAACAAATGCAAGGAGTCACCAGAGTTTTGATAGCCACCGTAGGCCCAGACTAAGGTCTAGACCAATGGCTTAGTATTTTAGGTTACTTTGTAGGATACATTAGTGTGTGTGTGTGTGTGTGTGTGTGTTTACACAGTATGCAATACACAATGAAAGCACTAAATCTTATATGGAACATTAATTGGCAGTGCCACTTTTAAAGAGTGAGAAAATCCTTTAAAAAGACACATCAATTATTTAACCCATGAAAAGAACAGAAGGGTTGAGAATGGCCTGGCATGAGGCTTCTAATATTAGATTTTGAAGGCAGGAGTATATCTGGAGGGGATTAATAGTACATTCTGCTGCACTGGCAGGTTCACTTCAATGTTTGTGCCACGTTTTAAAATGCATAAGTTGCTTTTACTCTGCTCTTGATGCTAGAAGTTTAGTTTGATCCATAGCATATTTGTTTTTTGTGCTAACCTTTAGTTCTTTGAAGAAGGACTTGCCCTTGTTTCAGTGATGTTATGTCCAATTAAATTACATGGACAATCCACTTTTAAAGTGGCCCATTCCCTGTTCTGCTCTTTCCTTTTTCCATCACCCAAAAGTGTTTCCTGATCTTTTCAGAACAGTTACAGTATTAGAAAGACTTTGATTTAATTTTGACTTTTGAATGATTTTGTTTCTTAATAGACTTACTTTTATTATATAATACTGAAAGTACTAATTATGATACAATTAGGTAAATATTCAGCTTGTATGAAAAGGTCCTTTTTTGTTCAATTTTGTAAAATTAAGAATAAAATGTAGATACAGTCAAATGTTTTGAACTTGATACATTTTTTTTCAACTAACTGTAGGAAGTTTTGCTAATAGGTTTTCAGTATATTTCTTTGATGTACTCGTCTAGATTGCCATCATAGCTGACTTTACTGAGTCTTTGCTGTTTAATAAGTTAGCAGCTGAATTTACTTGATTTGCTTGTTGTGTTCATAATCTATCACTTCTGAGCATTGTTTACATTTTCCTTATAGGTTTTGACATTATTAAATCTAAGAAAAAGGATTTAATACTGGGAATGTTTCCTTCTTTTAAGAGCAAATGGGGACCACTGGGAATAGACTGTTTGTGCTGTGTGTGTGTCTGTGTGTGTGT
>JAOVVH010000023.1:9009769-9021197 GCA_028566435.1 Scorpiodoras heckelii
TAAATGCAGGTCTGGGGTTGGGGTGGGATGGGAGGGGTTAAAAGGGGATTGTTTGTATTCTATATGCTTAAAATCATTAATAAAAAGACTTTGACAAAAAAAAATCTAATAATTTACTAGCCAATATCTTGTGATGTAAAGGCTGAAAGATTACGAAATTTCATAGATGTACCATACCACATATATCACAATCTTTAGATGGCCACCAAATTTTGTGAAATTTTGTCTATAGGGGCAATGCAACTGACACATATGTCAAAAACTGCTTAAGCTACAATTTTGAAATTTCACTCCCTTCATCACTGTCAGTTTTTTAAGATGGACACCATATCGCATGAAATTTCATCCATATTGGATGTGCAAATAACACATTTCAAGCTGTTTAAGCAACAATTTTGCCGTTTGTTTTTACTTCATTCTTACCCTTTATCTCATTTTTGTGGTGATCATATTCTGCACTGCTATGAAGTAGATCTAGTTTACTTTCCTGTCACACTTGGGACGCATTATATAGTGAGGGCACTGTAACACCACAGCTCATCCTATGTGATACCAGAGACCCTTCAGACTTGGCATTACATCTGTCTTGAGGGAAATTAAGCTGAAATTGATAGCTGTTCACACCTTTTTTTCATATCTTGAATGAGTCCCCAAATCTGCCAGAAGCACCTGATGCCACTTGAAAAGCTCAAACAAAGTGTTTATATTTAGCTTTTGGCTGTCAATTTCTAATTAAATTGTCACTCATAAGTGTCTAAGCCACTTATCCTCCACTGGGTGATGAGGGGTGCAGGATCCTGTCCCAGGGCTCATTGGACGTAAGGCAGGGAAACACCCTGGACAGGTCACCAGTCCATCACAAGGCAGACACACAGAAGACAGACAAATTCACAAGTAGGGACAATTTAGCATCTTCAGTTCTCCTTACTGCATGTGTTTGGACTGTGGGAGGAAACCGGAGCTCCTGCACAGAACCCACACAGGCAGAGGGAGAACATGTAAACCCCACACAGAAAGGACCTTGGCAGCCTGGCCTGGGAATCGAACCCAGGCTCTTCCTACTGTGGGGACAGAGCACTACCCACTACAACTCCCAGTATACAGATTTAGTAAAGATGCATAAAGCCAGAGAAAACATTTGAACAGTTCAAAGTGTCAGCAGTGTTACTGAACTGTTGTACTGTGAATGCAAACCTACAAGTGTGAACCTCTGCAAGTGTTCTTGGGTTTGGATCACAAGGCACATTTGATTCCATTCACACCTCTACTTTGCACTGTCCACCTTTGGTCCAGTCACCTGTGATGGATGTAAGTGTAAATGGTGTGCTATTTCATTCAGGCAAGAGCGGTAAATCATAGCAGTCTGCCTGGAAAATGAAGTGTGTGTGTGTGTGTGTGTGTGTGTGTTAAAGATGTGCACTTTGGAATAGTGCTTCACTCACAATACCCTTGCTGTGCCATGTAATGCCAAAGGTCTTTTGAGCCCTGAGGGGAAGATAATTTGATGAAAGCTGCAGTGTTTCTGATTTCTCCAGATGTTAAGGAGGACTGAGGTTTTACCTCCATCTGTGTCTGTTTCAATTCTCACTTTATCTATTTAGTAACAACATTCCACGTCATATAGCTGAACGTTTCAAAGTGCTACTTTGAGTGAAGTGTGTCAGCCATGTGCTACTAAAAGCCATTTAACTAATTCATTTTAAAGCCATTTCAACATTCTGGTTTTTTACTGTTTGTAAGTGTTCTTTAATAAATTAGTAATGTAGGCCAGAAACGAGCTTTAGCTTCAGCACAATTCTTTAGCATATGAGTGTTGGGCACTGTTGTCGTTCCCACTGTTTCCAGACCCCCGAAGCGGATGCCTAAATTGGTCACTCCACGGTTTGCCTCCCCTGCTTCTACACCAACCCCCAGCCCACCACACACACACACACACACGCACACACGCACACACTCACATGCACACACTCCTCCTTCTTTCTGTGTGCTTCCCTCCCCTTATCCCATGCTCTCCTCTCCTTATTTGGGCAGAGTGCTTGAGAGTGTGGGGCGGCTGGGCTGGGGTGGGGAAGAGGGCAGAGAGGGAGCTCAGTTGACAGAGAGAGTGAGAGAGAGAGAGAGAGAGAGAGAGAGAGAGAGAGAGAGAGAGAGAGAGCTAGCTGTGATTCCTTAATAAGGAGATGTCTGGAATTTAAGCCCAACTCTCCAATAGAGCAGTCTCTCTTTCTACATGTATGCTTATCATCTCCTCCACCAACACACACACACACACACACACAGAGTGACTGAGTTTATTTTGAAGAATATCTGGTAATATCTGAGCCTAATCCTCCAGTGAGTGCACTGCACAGAACAATACTGTTAAATGTGTGTAATGGTGTGTACCACCTTAGCATAATAATGGTACACCATAAAGTGGTGTTGAAGCAAAGCACTTTACACATCAGTGTACACTTGTCTTTTTAGTACTTTCCAGGCTCTTTAGGAGATAAGTGCACCAGTGTCACCACTGGTTGCATTATGGCTGTATATACATGCATTGACTGCTGCTGAAAATCAGTGCTTCAGTTTTGCCAGAAGTCAGCCAGGATGTGTAGAAGCACAGGCTCAAAGGGCTCAGGTTTAACCCAATTTTTTTTAACTCAGCAGGCCAAATTTTGGCTTTCAAAGGAAAACAAGTAACCCCTTTTACCACCTTGCAAGTCTCCTTAGCCCGCAGAGAGCTGTGCTGCTTAATTGTCCACATTAGACATGGCTTATTTTCACATTGTTTTGATCACCAAATGTTGACAATCTATAATAATGATGATAAGATCCAAGTCATGTTTAATCCCTCTCCTTTGCTTGACTTTTTTCACTTTAAGATAGCCAGTCTTGCACATGTATGTGTAACATACAGTGACTGTTAAATATCAAATTGGACATCGAGTTAGCGATCAGACTCCTTTCCCATAGACCTTGTTATGCATTGTAAGCATCTTGCAGTATCACTAATTAATCTGCCCAACATTTTAGACCGCATCATAGCCTGCATTTGCAGTTAGACTGCTCCCATTCCAGACAGGCTCTCAGTTTTTTGGTTGTTTTGCTCATTCAGTCTCTCAGCCTGCCAAGCAAAGCTTATTCTTTCAGCGTGGCCGTAACCAGAGCGCTTCAAGTATCCCCCCAGGAAGGTCACGTGCCGAGTCAGCCGTATTTACCCAAGCTGTGTATTTTAGTCAACATCAGCAGAAAGTGAAATAAAAGAATGACTTATGTGGGTATAATAGTCACTCCTGGGACCTGAGTCTTCGGGAACAATACCACGCAACGAGAAGCAGCCTGAAAAACACTTAAGATCTCTTAACCAGTTTCAGACGTTCCGACAGCCACATTGGACCACTCTCTCCAGACCGCAAGAATTCTTTCAGGCCTGGCCTGATTATTGAGACCTTTTTAAATGGGGTTTTTTATAATGTCAGAAATTCGTTTGTCATTTGGAGGGGCGTTAGCAGTAAGGAAGTCACAGTAAGGATATTGTTCTTTATACATGACATTTTATGAGCAAATTAGAAATAAAATCTAATGTCTGCTAATTTGATTGCTTTCTCAGAGCTTTAAATTTGACTTATGAGATGTCTTCAGACTGGGTAGCTTTTACTCTGTCTGAAAGCTAATGTTATTTGTTTGTTAGTTTATTGCTGCATTATATAAACATTATTCTAAGTTATTAAAACGCATATATATGTAGTTTTTATGAGAACAGTAATTTATGGTCTGTTGCCATCTTTTGCAGTCCCAGAATAGTGTGTGGGCTCGTGGTAGGGCCCGACCAGAGCCGGCACCATTGCGTCAAACGAGTGGAGTGCTAACGGGAGCCCTCGGCAGGGGCTGGAAGACGGCGGCGATGAGCTTGACAAGACAGTGGACAGTGATGCAGAGGGCGTATGGAGCCCCGATATTGAGCAGAGTTTCCAGGAGGCACTCGCCATTTACCCACCTTGTGGCCGTCGCAAGATCATCCTCTCAGATGAGGGAAAGATGTATGGTATGTGAGCTTCAATGTTTTTATTAGACACATATCACATTGTAATGATAAGTACATTACATGACACTTGCATATTCCTAATTTTATTCATGTTATTCAAAGTAAGGTAGAAACTAATAATAAGGTCACATCCCAAAGTACTATTGCTATTTGCCCACCTTCTTACATTATTTTTCCTCCTAATTTTTCTGGCCTCCTCAAGCCTAAAGTGAAGTAGTTTAGGTTAGTGTTAGCATTGTTATCCACTATGACCATATTTGGTTATAAATTTTACCTAGAGCACCGCTAAAGAAACAAATTAAATTTTGAAACTGCACGCTAGCTGATTGTGTGGTTAGATGTGGAATAGGTCAAGAAGTTCAAATACAGTGATTACAATGGTGGAATAAAAGTCTCATTTTAAAAAAAATCTGTATACCAGCTTGAAATATCACAGTGTATAATTCTGTACTCAGCACAGTGAAATGCATTTTAACTGATTCAAACACATTTGACATCTATTTATCTAAAGCTCTTATTCTTATTGTTGACTGACGGGGAGCATTGTGGTGTAAAACAGTATTTTCATTTTTCAAACACTGCTGAAGATATAACCCAATACATTTGTGAGTACTTTGCAAAGTCTTAGGCACCCTAATATGTTTTAAATACACATTTTATTTATGACTTCTGCAATATTTAATCAGTACAAAAACATTTTCGATTTCAAAAGTCACAGAAATGTGCTAGTACAAAAAGCAGCACACTACACAATGCAATACTTTTCAGACAAAAAAAACATAATGAAGGCTGCTGGGTTTTACATGGAAGCAAGTGTGACATTCAGAATCTCCAGAAGAACTGTGGGATCTTTTCCAAGATGTTCAGTAAATCATTTTTGAGAGACTTTTTTTTAACCTATAATTGTAAGTAATTATACCTCATCAAGCCCCACTTGGTGAGCCTGGGTTGTGTATTATAGATAAAAAAAATTTATAATTATAAAAACAAATTGTTGGTCCCATGGTCACAAGTATACATATGGCAGTGTTTACGGTTAAGTCTCAAAGATGACTTTCACGCATTGCAGTGGTTTGTATGGTTCGGATTGTGTGTGACTACGTCACCGCTGGAGGGAAAACATTTGATAGGTGGTTTGTGGGTGTTTCCAAATAAAGGGAGACAGAGATAGAGAGAGTTGCATTGGACAGACCTGAAGGTTATAATAGTGTGCACACTTGTATAACTGAGGTGATGAAACAGAGACTGCAGGCCACCATTAGTTATTACACTTTGTCCTTCTAAACACACACACACACACACACACACACACACACACACACACGTGCGCACGCACAAACACACACAGGGAGTACTTTCGTGCCATGTCAGTCACACCTGTTCGTTCAGGAGATCTTATCAGTCATGCTTAAGATAACATTGTGCTTCCATTCTTTACAATAATTGCACTTAATTAAACTTTTAATTAAGAATTGTGCAGTTAAAATGTGTTTTAATTTAATATAAATAATTAAAGGTAACCCTGAAGATTGTTGTTATCATATGTCTATGTGAAATATTTTTGGCTCTTTGGACATACTTTAAATGTATCATATTAGACATGTTTAATGTATTTAAAAGATTTGATTGAGATTTTGTTCAAGAAAAGGAAATAAGCCACATACACATACAGATCATAGCCAGCAGTTGTGTTTTTCATAGTGCAGTGCTGAACAGGCCTCCACTTGCCCTGAGCTGAGGATGAGAAGGCCAGGCTGCAGACAGGTTTCTCATGTAGATCACAAACACCATGATCACTTTTTTCCTGCTCGTCTGTGTTTCCCCCACTAAACTGGTTTGTTTTATTATCTAAGATCATTAGCAACTTCACTTCCTAGTGAGTTATAGTTTTTCTCCTTTTTTATACTCTCTTTGTTTCTTTCGCTCTTCTTTCCCAGAGCTGAGAAAAGTGGCAAAACCAGCTCTGTTTGTCTTGCTCAATCACAGATTGCTTTTTTGTTTGTTTGTTTTTTTTTTTTTTTACAGATTCTCTTTCTGTTTCTCTCTCTCACCATTTTTCTTAACCTCCCCCCCCTCTCTCTTTCTGTCTCTCTCTCTCTCTCTCTCACTCTCTCTCTCTCTCTCTCACACACATACCTTTTCAAAAATAGACAGATTGTTAGTCAGAGCTTTACTTGTGTACATTAGCAGACATTTGCTAATAAGTTCCATCTTGGCAGCACTCATTCACTTGAACATTAGAAAATTATTAGCTGCATATTCGTCTGTTTTTCCTGTTTTGTTCTTTAAGGGGAAAAAAAACCCTCACATTTTTCTCAATTGTCAGATTGATAATATGAAATAAGTGGAGGCAGAGTGTTTAGTGTGGCCTGAGCACAAACTACAAATTACACTACATACAGCATGCCTTCCTTTATTTTTATCTGTACATATTCTCTTACAATGAACTACTTTGATCTTTTCTGTTAAGGACACACAGCACATAAAGCTGCTGCCAGAAGAAATGCCTTTGTGGCAATCACATTGGTAACATTTTTCCAGCACTATTTCTGCTTCAGTTACATGGAGGATTTCCCTTATGTGCAGTCTGGAAATGACATGGTCAGATTCTGTTTTTATTATGATTGTATTTCTATTTTTAGATGCACACCTGATTTCCAGAGATTTGACCGAATGATCCAAGCTCGGTTTCCCAAAGCCACTTTTCACATTCTCGTGGAACTGGCTAAATTGGAAAACCTGTAGTAATAGGGAAAATCTTGGTGACTCACTTTCCTGTCCTAGACATTTTAGATGGCTATGGAAACTCATTATAATAACATACAACTACTAAAGTAGTTAAACTGGATGATGACACTTCAGTACTGAAAAAAAATGACTCAGAACTAAAAATCACTGTAGCCAAATTTTTAAGTAAAGCATGAGTATAATGTAATTTAATTTAAATTTTATAAAAAAAAAAGAAATTGAAAGAATATAATAATAATAGTTAGGTATGACTTCATTAATCCAATTGATAATTAAGCAGCCAACCAGCAGTCTGACATTTATGGTAATTTCCATCTTCCATTTCCAATAGTCCCAGTTAATTAGTGGTTTAAAAAATATGTTAACAGTCACCAGCATACACTGTGTTTTAAAGCAAGATACAGTGGGGTCCAAAAGTCTGAGAGTACATTGAACATCTGGGAGTATTTTTCCATTTAAAATTACATAAAAACACAAGGTTTTATCATTTTGAATTTTTTAAAACAAAAGAAAGAAAGGTAATGTTTAATATCTTGAATATTTAATGTTCATTATTTAATATTTTTGGTCCTATTTTAAATGTAAGCAAATTTGTGATATTGGCCATGTTAACTGCTTTCTACAAAAAAGGTCCGATTTCCTCTTGTCAAATCTCTTCTATCAAAGCATGTGTTCAAATAACACTCTGTTGAATTTCGTCTAAAATGGATCAGAAGGTTTTGCACAAACTTGTGAAGTTCATGCTGGCTCAGGTAAACACTATCATTAAAGCAAAAAAGCTTGTCAAAAATATATATATTTTAATGTAATAATTTAATGAAAATTGTATTAAATTAGAAAATAATGCAAAATAGGAGCACTGAAACATTTTGACTAGTCTGTGCAAGCAGGCCTGGCCATCTGTCCACCTGGTTTAATGAATTTATGTTGTTTAACTTTACCATTTGATTTATCATTCTACAATGTTTCCATTTGTGGGGTTATACTGTTTTCCTGGGAACTTTCATTCCAACCACAGACCTGTAGTGCATAGCACTGGGTCAGTAAATCTCAAAACCTTGAGTTTTATGAGCTTCTGCTTATTCTGTAAAACTTGTCATATCTCAGTAGATGCTTTTCTTGGTTTAAAAGATTTCATAATTCATTTGCGAAGAGAGGATTTGAGCATGTGTGGAATTATACCACTAAATATCATATCTACATTCATTTAAAATCTTCTGCCTTTAAAATATTTGACCTTGTGTCAATAATGTGCATAAATGTTCCTGAATAAATGGAAACAATAAACTGTGGCACTAACTAATGCTCACTTTCTCTGGTACTGCTACGAAAGCTGATTCCCATGCAACCAGTGTTTGTTCCTTATTAAAGAAATTTCTTGCACTTTTGCACTTAAATATACTTTGAAAACAAACATTCACCACAACGTCTGACCTTTGCACTTGCTCTCACCATTTTTTGGCTAGTGAGCAGTCAGGACCCCCTGCGGCTGTCTTGAGTGCTTGCTCTTTTCCGTAGCTGTAAATGCCTTCTCCACTTACACTCAGTCATGTGAGGCCAAAGGCCCTGCCACTGAAGAAGTCCTCTCACGAGTGGGATGAGCTCAGCATTCCTAATTCCACCACTGACGTGAGGCCAAAGGCATGCTGTCTGCTTCTGCCCTGGTATTGCTGCCTTGGTCAGTGTTGGTCAGTCTATTTATTCCCACAAATGTAGTCCTTATTGACTTTTAGGGCTGCACAATGTGTGAGAACTTCATCTAGTTTTTTTTTTTTTGTCTCCTCTCTCTTATATAGAGTTGCTATTTTACTATAGAGAGTGGCTCAGGGCACAGTAAACAGAAATGCAGCCAGTCTGCTTCTGCTGTTAAGAGACTTGCTCTCTACCTGGGTTTAGTGAAACCATGTATATTTTGGTCCAGCACTCAAATCAACAATTTGGTACATTCTTAAAAAGAAGGAATGCACTGACAAACTCAGCGAAACCAAAAGGTCTGAAAGACCATGAAAGTAGATGATAACAGAATTCTTTACTTGGTGAAGGAAAACCCCCATCACAACATCTAGCCAAGTCAAGAACACTTTTGAAGGAGGTAGGTGTATCATTGTCACAATTAAGAGATGCCTTCATGGATGTAAATACACAGGGTTTACCTGAATAAGCAAACCCCTGGTAACACTGAAGAACAGACCTAAAAAACATCCTAAAAAATTCTTTGGACAGATTAACTTGTACCAGAATGATGGGAAGAAAAGCATATGGGAAAGGGCTCATGATCCAAAGCATACCACATCATCTTGAACATGGTGGAGGCAGTGTCATGGCATGGGCATGTATGGCTGCTAATGGAATTGGGTCACTGGTGTTTATTGATGATGTGACTGCTGATCTAAGTGACAGGATGAATTCTGAAAAGCTATACTTTCTACTTAGATACAGAGTTTCACAGTACAGATGGATAATGACAGAAGACAATGACGCAAGAGCTTCTTAAGCCAAAGAAATGGGATGTTCTTAAATGGTGGTCAGTCACCTGACCTCAACCCATTTGAGCTGCTTTTCACTTACAGAAGACAAAACTGAAGGCAATAAGACCCACAACCAAGTAGCAACTGAAGGCAGCTGCAGTAAATCCTGGCAAAGCATCCCAAGGGAGGAAACTCAGCATTTGGTGATATCCTTGGGTTCCAACCGTTTATAATTGCTGGTTTGACTAATTACTTTTGAGCCTGTGAAAATGGAGGGGGTGTGTAAAACTTTCTGTAAGTCCTAAATGGTTAGTGCAATATTTTTGTTAAACTCCTAGAATTCAAGCTGAAAGTCTACACGTCTTAATCACTTCATTACAAATCCATTGTAGTGGTGCACAGAGGCAAAATTAAGATCACTGCATTGCTGTCCAAATACATATGGGCCTGACTGTTTGTTTGATGGGCAACATGGGGTAAAAGAGTTTGGCAAGGTTAAAGAGGGGGAGAAAGGTAAAGGAGGAACAGAGGAGGAGTTCCATTTCTCGGCAAAGGTGAACATTTCCACAGGGCATGCCGTTAAAAAGCTGGCTGGACGTGTTCTGGCACAGGAAAGGTTAAAGCGTCCGCCCCCGGCCTTGTCCCAAACAAGGCAAAAGAGCATTAATCTGTCAGAGAGAATGACAACTTACAGAGTTGCTTCAGCTCTTTCGTGAGTGTGTGTGTGTGTGTGTGTGTGTGTGTGTGTGTGTGTGTACGCATGTGTGTGCGCCTACACATTGACGTACATGTTGTATGTTGCTTGTCTGTCACATGACTGTAGTGTGCTTGTCCCTTTGCCCCGCTTTTATAGTGAAGTCAATAGAAAAATTATCATAATTACATCTCTGTCTCACTTTCACCAGTTGTTGCTTTCCTGGTAATATTTGACATGGACCTAAACTAAGGATTTACAGTTATTCTCAGATATATGCATAAACTAGTTGTGTGACTTGGCTACAGTATTCTGATTTAGAGCAACAGTTGAACAGAATGAGTGAGAGATTTGGGGGGAAGGGGAGTGGCCGTGAATGAGGACTGTCCACAGCAGATGCAAGCGTCCGTTGTTGAGAGGGATTTGGGGTGGGGGACTCCAGCTGCCCATTGTTGGCAGAAACATTGAAGCCATTTTTCTCTTTCCCTCTCATTCTGTTTGCCTCTTTTCTCTTTCCACGCATGCTCCTGGCCCTGTTTCATCCAGTCAGGCTGTGTGGGGCAGATGTGACAGGCGCTGAGGAATGTAAGGAATGCGGAGGCAGAGAGAGAGAGGCAGAGGCAAATGCGGGTGTGTCTGTAGGGGGAGGGGAGGAGGGGGAAAGCATATGGCTGGGAAGGGCTAACACAGTACATGTGTCTCTTGCTTTCTCTCGCAACTTCTTTCTGTGTCCCTTCTCTGCTCAGAACTGCACAGCTTGACTTTTATGGTCAGAAAGAAGGAAGACCGAACAAGAGACATAGATGCCGTGAGAAGGAGAGAAACAGGGCAAGGCAGAAAGTAGGGGAAAAGTGGAAAAGTACGAGTGTCAATATGACATAAATATCATATGATATTTGAAGACATTAATATGATACACAATACACATCACGTTGTATAGTTTTGTTAACAAACTCTGCCAGGACCATTGAAGTGGTATAACAGCACTTAAAATTTTATTTCATGGATACTATTATTTATTGTAACTGATTTGACATTAAAAGGTGGGAAAATAAAACCTTTTTTAAAAAATATGATTTTACAATTCAGTACAACATTTTCAGCTCTCACTGTTATTCAAAATGCATAATCACAATTTACCACAATCCTGATATCATATCATAACATTGCCCAACCCTAATAGTAAGCATTGTGCCTACGTATCTCACATTATTTTGTTAAATGTCTGTCCATAGGAGCGATACATAGAAAAAAAATGGAGGTTATGTATTTATCATGGGGCCTTTAATAGCAGAAACATTGCTCTTAGTTGTGTTGGATGTTAGTTGAATTATTTTTTTCCTGATTTATAGTAATTGCTCAACTTTATATCCCTACAACTTTAAAAGTACAATACAGGCAAGTACTTCTGATGTACAAGGGTTGGACAATGAAACTGAAACACCTGTCATTTTAGTGTGGGAGGTTTCATGGCTAAATTGGACCAGCCTG
>JAOVVH010000023.1:9041525-9052297 GCA_028566435.1 Scorpiodoras heckelii
CAACACACACTAACACACCACCACCACATCAGTGTCACTGCAGTGCTGAGAATGATCCACCACCCAAACAGTACCTGTAAAGGGGACTAACAAAGTATGTAGAGAAACAGATGGACTTCAGTCTGTAATTGTAGAACTACAAAGTGCAGCTATATGGTAAGTGAAACTGAGAAAATGGACAAAGAGTGTAGAGAAAAGGAGGAGGTCATAACGTTATGTCTGATCGGTGTATATAGGGCTTTCAGTGACTTATTTTTCTGGGTCTTCAGTTAAATTTGTTGGTTTCCTGGCACAGACCCACCTTTTCAGCAGAGTCCACATATTTGTGATAGGGTTGAGGTTAGGATTTTGGGAAGGCCATTACAAAAGCTTAATGTTAGCCTGCTTTATCCATTCCACAGCCAGCCTAGTGTTTCTGTCTAGCTGATGGTTTGAGTTTATGCTGAAGACGTCTAAGGTAGTCATCCTTCTTCACTATTAGATGCACTTTGTGTACGATAAAAGTTCTACTGGTGGCAAAAGCATGATGCTTAGTTGGTACAGTGCACTTTGGGTTGAATGCCTCACCTTTACTCCTACAAACATACCTCTCGTTATTGTGGCCAAACAACTCAAACTTTGTCTCATCTGTCTGTAAAACTTTCCTTTAGAAGACCGTGTGGTCATATGCAAACTGTAGCTGAGCTTGAAGGTATCGATGTTAGAGAACAATCTCCCAGTCCATCTAAAACTTGCTGGACAGTAGACCGTGACACTGGTGTTCCACCAGTTTCTATTTCATGACACATCTGGGCCTTGGTGGTTCTTGGGTTGTTCCTGACTATCCGAACCATTTCCTTCTCAGCTGAGGGTGACAGTTTGGGTCTTCTTCCAGATCTTGGCAAAGTGGCGACACCTTCCAGTAACTTGTACTTACACACAATTAGTTTGAACTGATGATCTGCAGCTGTTTAGAAATGGCTCCAAGAGACATTTCTGACTTGTGTAAGTCTACAATCCTCCTTCTCTGATCTGCACTGAGCTATTCGCACTGACTTTACTGCATTTTCATCAGTCCAATTTGTACTGTCAAACAAACCCTTTTTATGTGGCATAGAGAAGCTACCAGATGTAGTCAATCATAATCACTAACAGGAAGTTAAGCGGTCTTGGCAAGTTAAGACATTTTGGAACTTTCAGCACCACTTAATTAATAAAGTGGGTGTATAAAAGTTTGACCCTGAGTTGATTTCAGAAAACTCCACCACCAAATTATGCACCAAATTCTCTTTTTTTAAAAATACCTATTATAGGTGTGTTGTACACTCGTTTTGTCCAAGAAAACGAAGAGTTCAAAGAAATCATTGAAACCCCAGCATTGCCATGACATTCATGTCCATGATGAGTGTATATAAACTTCAGATCACAACTGTAAGTAATTACCCCCCTTATAGTGAACCCACTAAATTAATGATTTTGGAAAGCATCAAGGTTACAACATCAAATTTTCAGCTTGCAGATGAAATGATTTATTCCTTAAGGGAACTCGGAGCAAATCCACATAAATGTTTATGTAGGTTTCCCAGTTTCCTCCCTCTGTCCTAAAACATACAGGGAAGTGGATTGGCAATGCTAAATTGTTCTCAATTCTGCTCACATACTGTGCAGCAGCCTTACACTGAGTAGCACTACCAGGGCTGAAGCACAACTATAAAGTGTTTAGCTGTGTAGTCTGTTCCAGAAGAGATTAAACAGAGTCCACATTAACACACATGCTTCCATGACTGTACTATACTATTGAATTAAAATGCACAATCGCCTTTTTAAAACGAACACTTCAAATGGGGATAGATATGCTGTTCAACTGACATAGCTACGGTTCTCATTTTGAAGTGAAGTCTGCATTTCCTCTCGCCCAGGCACACATGTGCTGGGGCAGATGTAGTGATATTAGGGGGGGATTTGAACATGCACCCTGAAGACCTCGGCGTAAGATTACTGCGCAGCTACAGCGGACTCCGAGACTGCTTCACTGAGACGGCCGTCTTTGATGTGAGTGCGTAAACAGTACATGTAAAAATTTCTCAGACTGTCCAGTATATGGTGTGATATGTATTGCCGTGGCCAGGCAGTCTGTCTTACTGTGGTTGTAAATACATAGTAATAGTAATAATGACTTTACGTATGTATGGAATTTTCAGGGATGTGAACAGGGATTCACCCATGTAACAGACAACCCCTTCACAAATTCTCATGAACTAATTCCATTTGGAGGAGGAATCCGTATCGACTACATCTTTTTCAAGGTGAATGTGCTTGATTTTATTGTTGGACATGTCACATCAACATGCCACCTATATTCGTTGGCCCCTTTTAGGCACACCAACCATACAGGTGTATTTTGTAGTTATACTTCTATTAGTGACTGTAACCCATCTGTGTGCTTAGCATACTAACTCCAGTTAGTATAACATAATACATATTTGCTTACTTCCACAGTTTGGCGAACTTATACAAATATGTACAGGGAGATGAAAATGTTTAATATTTTAGTCTTATGACTAACAGAGAAAATACCAACTAGCAAATGTATTTGATTAACAGGGATCAGGGAGAGTGCATGTGAGCTGTGAATCTCTGTCCACGACTAAGGGCCCTGTTCCTGGGTATGACTTTCCTTACTCAGACCATGAAACTCTCACTGCTGAGCTGCTGCTTTGCCCTTTGAAAGAGGAAAAGCGAGAAAAAGACTGCAATGCAGGTACTGAAGCCTAACTTTAGGAAAACACTTTTTCCCTCTAGATCCTATTTAGTCAATCCTCCTGTTAAATGCTTTCTGTTTCCCTTTTTATCGTTTATTAGTTAGTCTTTCTGAGCTGATAAACATTGTGACCGAGGCTCGTACGGAGGTGAAGGTGGGTCTGCACTGTGCTGAGCGCATGCGCTACACGGCTGCACGCACAGGGTTTATGGGCCTGGCCTTGCTGCTGCTGGAGATAGCCATAGCTGCTGTGCCTGTATTCTCCCTGGGAACCGAACAGCCTTTCCCCAAAGCTTCCTTCTACCTACTGGGGGCGCTGTGCTTCGCCATCCTTCTCTCTGCTGTCTTCCTGTACATCTTTTACAGCATGGAGGTGAAGTCCCTACAAGGAGCAGAAGACCAGATGAGGCTTGCAGTAGGCAGCCTGCAGGAACAGTTGAAGGAGCTGCCTAAGGTTATAGATGAGGAGCATTCTCAAAGGGAACCTGACACTGTAGACTGAAAAAACAAGATTCAAGGCTGCAGAAGCACTTAGGTTTCTGGGATATTTCCTTGTTTCTTGCAAGTTAACATTTCTGGTCATTTTGTAGACTTTAACCAAGGCTCAGCTGAACCACTCCACAGTGTTTTCTGATTGACTCTGCCTCGTGTTAGATGGTTCTATCAGGTCTCTGCCTGATGGACTTGATTCCCTCTATGGCCCCGTTCACAACTGGTATTAACATCTGTCCTGAGTGATCTGATCACAAGTAGGCAGCGCCAAATACATCTGTGAACTCAGACCACATTTGTAGGGGATCTGGGACACGTATGACCGCATCAGTTGTATACTATGAACATGAATGCGTTTCGGTTAGGCTTGGGAGGTATCATGGTATTACGGTTTACCAGGGTATTTAGAAATACCGACAGGGGGATGTTTTTAATACTGTCAAACATTCAGATTCTCCTGTTTCTGTTAAACTGACAGGGAGATAACGCAGAGGTGCTGTATTGTAGTGCACAGCACACGCCACCAGACATCAGTCTACTGGTAAGAAAGATGGCTTACTTTTCGACCATTCACAATAGAGGGTATGTATGTGATGTCACCATAGGTGGAAGTCACTGTGGATACACCCCCTGAGTGGCAGTGTTGGCGTTCAGCTCGAATGCGGTGGAAACAACCTTTTTGAATTTCACTGCAGTGACTGTAGTTCTTGAAGTAACTGGTGAGCCGGTATGTTCTCCCCTCCATCAAGCTGGTTTGCCATAGCCTGATGCATTACTTTTCAGTCTTTCATATGTTCATATGATTGTAACATAGGCTTTAATGGCCTGCGCTTGTTTTTCTGTGTCGGCTATTTCTGGATATTATTGACAACATGCCAGATGATAGTTATGTTGAGTCTGTGGGTGAGATTTGTGCTAGTGTTGCTTTGAACAAGCGGGCCATTTTCCTTGGGTCAGCTGAATGAGCCTACACTCATTTTGATCCTGTAGTGGGATGCACTTACAAGAACCAGACTCTGTTCATGCCTGTTGCACAGTCTGTCTAAGTCTGTCTGGCTTGCATTCATGAAATCTTGTATATTGTGAATTGAGTCCGTGTAAGACTTCAGCATAACTCTGGAGCACTACGGGGGACACTGTTTTTCTCTCTTCAGCAAGTTGTCGTCTCCGTGTTACCCAAGTGCTCACCTTCCACACTGGTGACCCTGTTTATGCTCAGACAGTTCTGGAGTTTACAGTGCATGATGACGAACACAGTTTCGCTCAGATTAGGTCATTTATTGGTCTATAGGTCTCCAGGCTAATGAATTAAATATGACTAAATATAGAATCATGAAAATATTTCCACATATAACTATCTCCCATCAGCAGAAGCTCAGCTTTTATGTTTTTTTTCCTCCCTTCTACATAAATACTGTCATACAGTGTATACAGTAGTGAAATGTCAGAATGGTATGCTGGAAATCATTACAATAATCATTACATGACTTTTTGGAAATTGCACTGAATGGTGCTGCTAGGCTTATGGACAAGGGTGATATAATGCTATAACAACAGAGATACAAGCAGCTGCTTCACATAGCTTATTTCATTGTCTTATCGATTATTCATGGGACATTTCTGCCTGAAAATAAATGCAGTGGAAGACTGAAGGAATAAATGTGTGTGACAGACTTGCTGCAGCAGAAACCATGTTTAAAAGCCAGGTATGAGCAGCTATACGTCTCTGCTGTCCACTTGTGATCCAATCACCCACAACATGTTAATGCCAGGTGTGAACGGGGCCCATCTTTCACCTGCTGTCTAACTCACTTTAGTAGACTGAAGATTCTCCACAAGAGATCTATTAGCACCACAGGCAAAAAGCGTGTCTAAGAAATTCACTGAGATTTTTAAACAAATCATGGAATTAGATTTTGTTGTGTGTACGGCTAATGAAATGAATTGTCATTGCGCTCATTCATGGACAGTATTTCATTGTGCAAACTCCTGCACCGTATTACAAGTTTCCACTTGAATTTATATACCCTACTTAGCACACTGCAAAAGGAATGGAAAAGGTTGTTTTTAATTTTTGTTCAATAATTAGGCCCAGCGTGTAGAGTAACTTACGCAATATTGTGTACTTGTATGTTTTGAAAAGGGTCTTTGAAAAGTCAGGAAAAAGTATTGACATGTTGTCACTCAAAATGGGTGGGAGCCCTGTAATAATACCGTGTGTCTGTATTCTGAGTGATGAGATTGCAGACCAGTATATAACTCATGGATGGAACTCTGTCTCAGGAATTGGATTGGACCAATCATCTTGCTTAGTCAGAAATGGAGAACAATCACCAGGAGTAAGACTGAAAGAAAATAGTTACCAAAGTATAAGCAATAATATTGCCTAAGCAAACATATACAACAGCCCTGTTGAGTTTTCATTTCTGACTGGTCAAAAGTTGCTTAATTTTCTATAACAGCATCACATCAATTCACCTCGCCACTGATTAGTTTCCTATAACAGCACATGGTTACTCCCTTACATACTCTACACGTCCATGTCCCATTACAAACATGGAACAGTCCTCTTATTTAATGAATTTTTTTCACCTTATGTCTTATAGTCGTTAAGGCATACATGTTTTTATGTTGGCATTATGTATTTACAGAACTATTAAAAGTCTTGTATTTATCATTAGCAGTAGATTTTTTGTTGTTTAAATGAAGGGCTGATCTCAATCCTGCAGGGCAGGTGATTCTAATAACCACTAATATTCTCATGCAGTAGTTTATTGTCCTCATAATATTAGATGTTTCCTGCCTAACACCTGTATTTGATGTGTTTACACAGTGATGTGTAGTGTAGTGAAAAACTACACATTTGCATTTTTTTTGTCTTTTAATAGCAGCTGCACTTACACTTATTTCTGTACTTTAATCATTCAATCCACTTTAATCACACACAGAAATATGTACTGTATACATACACATTATGAATGTTGAATGCAGAAACAGGTTTGTAATATCTGACCAATGACTTTAGTGAACCTAGCACAATAACAGTTTCATGTATCTATGCTTGTTTACCTCACGCATCTCAGTACAAATATACTGTTATCTACTGTTATCTACTCCGTATGCAGTAAATTGTACTTGCTTGTCCAAAAGTTCAGTTGTTACAACTGATGCAGTTGTTTTATAGATGAAATAAATTATTCTTATTACAAATGCAAAACTGATATTTGTCTTTTAATTTGATGGATTCTTGTATACAGTTTAACCCTTTCATGCATGAATTATTAAATAATGGAGGTTGATCCCCAACCCAAGACTTAAAACATCCATTTTTTTCCCTCAATATCTATTATTTTGCCAAAGATATACAACTGTCCACTGTAGCGGACACTGCATTAACAGTTTCTTAACAACTTCAATAGTGAATCTGTTTTTTTTAGTTTGAAACAGGTGTTTAAACAGCTCAGACAAAAAAAAGAAACATGAATAAATGATCAAATATATGCCATTTAACTTTAAAACAACAGGCTTACAAAAGTACATAAAGGTAGAGAAAATGAGACATGACAACATAAGAGCAATTAATGTTCTTAATGAATTAATGTTGCTAAATTTTCATTTGATATACAAACCCTTTTTCCAGAAAAGTTGGGACACTTTCTAAAAATGCAGTAAAAGCTGAAATCTGTCATTTATTAATTAATTTGAACCTTTATTCAACAGATAAAAGGACAAAGAAAAATCATTTCAATGTTTTCAATGCCAAACTTAATTATACTTGTTAAATAAAAACAAACTTAGAAACTGGTGTTTGTAACACACTCAAAAAAGTTGGGTCAGAGGTCAAATAAGTCAAGTAATACAAGTAAAACTGTTCTGGAAGGTCCCAAAATGAGCAGTTTAACTGGTAACAAGTGAGCTCATCAAGGTACATCCACCAAAGGCTTAGTCTTTGCAAGCACATATGCTCGTGGTTCACCACGTTGTGCCAAACTTCATGAGAGAATTGTCGGTCAGTTCAAAGACAATATTTCTCAGTGCAAGATTGCAAAGAATTTAGGCCTTTCACCATCCACAGTTCATAATATAATGAAAAAATTCAGGGAGTCAGGGGAAATCTCGGCCAAGGGTGAAAACCACTGCTGAATATGTTACCAGCGAGCCCTCAGGTGGTATTTTTTGAGAACCAATGCTACCATCATGCTACCATGATGGACATGGCCACATGGGCTCGGGAGTACTTTTGGAAAATCATTGTCGCTTAACACAGCCCACCGCTGCATCAAGAAATGCAAACAGTATTGTGCAAAGAGGAAGTCATATATTAATTTTGGGCCGAAACATCGGTGAGTTCTCTGGGCCCGAAGTCATCCGAGATGGACTGAAAGACAGTGGAAATTGTTCTGTGGTCAGAAGAGTCCATGTTTCTGCTTGTTTTTGGAAAAAAAAATGGACAGATTTTATGTGCCAAATATGAAAAAGACCATCCATACTGTTACCAATGAAAAGTACAAAAACCAGCATCTATAATTGCATTGGGCATCAGTGCCCATGGCAGGTGTGATCCATATATATATATATGTGAAGGTACAATTGATGTGGAGGCTTATATTGGTATTTTGGAGAAACATATACTGCTGTCAAGACGACGTCTTTTCTCAGGACAATGCCTGGCATGCACACACACACACACACACACACACACACACACACACACACACAGTGTATAGTTACTATACACTGTAACAAATCTACTACATATTCATGTGCAATTATTAAAAGTTTTTTATAATAAATACAACACTGATTACCCAACTGACACACTGGATCCCCATAAACAAAATATAATCATTGATGCATGATGTCCACTAGAGTGGACCGTTATATTTTCACTTATAGAAAAATTACAAAACACACATTGATTAAACTTTGATAAAATTATTCCTTACTACTTAAACATATATATATATTTAAATTTTTGTATCTGTATGGTTCTTATAGATTAAAAGGATTTAACAGATATTCCAGTGGTCACATGGTCATGTCCACTACCATCCACCATAACAAATGTTAATAAAGAGAATGATTTTACAGTGACACAGTAGAGGTTTAGGAGATGATCCTCTACTGGTTTGGAGCAACTATTGCAAACCATGTGGCTGAAAATTATGTTTGAATATCTGACCACTGTAGTGGACACCATGCTCAGATGATCTCCCATCTCCTAAAACATGCAGGTAGAAGGACTGACTATAGTCAAATTGCTCCTAATTATGAATGAGTTTGTGAATGTGTATCTGGCCCTGGCATCCCAGCCAAGGAATCTTCCTGGGATGGGCTCTGGATTCGCCAGGACACTGGCCAGCGTAAAGCAGTCACTGGAACTGAGTGAATGACTATCCATGGATCCATTATCTTAACTGCTTATTTCTGTCCCTAGGGTCACAGGAGAGCTGGTGCCTAGCCGGCGGCATAGGGTGCAAGGCATGATCAACCCTAGACAGGGCGCCAATCCATCGTAGGGCACACACACACACTAGGGACACTTTAAAGACACCAATTAATCTAATACGCATGTCTTTGGACTGTAGGAGGAAACCGGAGTATCCGGAGTAAACCCACGCAGACACGAGGACATGCAGACTCCATACAGAATGGACCCAGACCATGCACTCCACCCGGGGAGTGAACCCGGGGACTGAACCGGGGACCTTCTTGCTGTGAGGTAACAGTGTTACCCACCGAGCCACCCAGTGAATGACTACTAGTAGTGAAACTCTAACCACAAGGGTGCAGTCTTGGTATTCGTAATGTTCGTGGCTCAGCCTGATTTGAAAATATACGAATGGTCAAAACATCGATTAATCACACATATGGGAGACATATATAATGTGAGGGTTGGCAGACTTGCTACTACTGTAAGGGTAGTTGTGAAACTGTCTACTCAGGACGTCATACTGAATAGTTTGAGGAGTATGAAAAGATCTAAACCATGTGCTTCATGTGAACTTCACCATCACCGGATCTCAACCTAAATGAACACCTAGGGGAGATTTTGGACAGGTGTGAGACAGCACTTTCCATCACTATCATCAAAGCACATCTTCTGGAAGAATGATGTTCATCCCTCCAGTACAGCTGCACAGAAAGCTGTCCGAAGGTTCCTTTTAAGCTCGCAGTGTCCCAAACGTTACCAGACAACTTTATGTTGTTGTGTCTTTTTTTTTCTTCTTTAATTTGTCACCCAGCTGCATTGTTTCTAAATGAGTTGCATCTTCTTTCCCACGCTTCTTCACGCAGAATGGGTTCTCACATTTCCTAAACCTGCTGAATGTGTCACGGACGTGTCGGAACATGGAGGCCGCTTCGCAGAAGAACCTTTAGCTGGGAGGACCACGCCCGTGAGCACGTCCTGAACCACACCCTACACTAGACTATGGACACCGTCCGCCGCCGCGCTATTGTTGCGGCACACTATTGAGTGATGTTGTGTGCGGTTTAGGACAAGGCCCTGGTTCTGCCCATGGGTGCGGCGGAACTTTGTGTATTTTTTTTTTTTTATCGCTGGGATTTCCTGCTTTTTAAAACTTCCACCAAGCCTAGGCCTGTCTAATGACACACGTACTGACCTGGAATCAGAGCAAAATTTCTGATCTGAAATGGTCAAAACGCAGACAGTTCAGTGGTTTCGTGCTGTTAGACATTTGTAAAAACCTACTATATAAAAGTGACCCTGCTTCATCAACTAAAACCTGCTTAATGACACCTAACTAACAGCTAAAAGTAAGCGGATAAACATAACACGTAGTTGAATAATATCACCCCATTGCTCTAGACTGGGTCGCTTCTTCTGCATTATGATTAGCTGCTAAAAGAAGTCCGTTAGTTAGTTGGGGTTACGTCGGTGAGGGTTGAAAGCGGTGGCGCAGTAATGCAGTAGGCTTGGCTGGGTGTCCGGGGAGGGTGTGAATCCCTTCAGGGAGGGAACAGGTGAGCTTCAGGCTGGTTTAGTCAGTCAGGAGGAGCAGCAGGGACGGGGAACCAGTCACACACCCAGTTTACTCAGCTCTCGTGTGCTTCGTTCTTGGCGACAGACGAGTGTCCAAAATGACACGGGAGCCCTTGAGATCGGCTTTATCTATCGGGGAGATCGGAGAGACGTCGCTGGCTGTTCCGGCGGACGGAGTTTCCCACTCGGGCGAGCGGCGCGTTATGGAGCAGGTCAACACCATGAGGAAGACCAAGAGCAAGTACAGCAACAGAGGATCTGCGGGAACCCTGTCCCCCACCAGTAAGTGCCTTCACTCTTTATCCCACCCACACTGAATGACCACTGCTTACAACTGCTCATTTACCTTATAGCTATTCATGTGTTACAGCAGTTTATATACTGTAACTATGTGTACAGTCTTCTCTATGTGTCTATTTAACCTACGGTACTCAGGCGGATTGCAGAACACTCAGTGCTCTCTCTCTCTCTCTCTCTCTCTCTCTCTCTCTCTCTCTCTCTCTCTCTCTCTCTCTCTCTCTCTCTCGCTCTCTC
>JAOVVH010000023.1:9063324-9080018 GCA_028566435.1 Scorpiodoras heckelii
TATTAATATACAAATATCTCTGATATACATATGGTTTCGGATTAAGATTTTTGTAAAGAGAACAGTATTAAACTAAATCAGTTTATTGCATGTTTTCATGTGATGGTGCTTGTGCACATCTGACTAAAAAAAGCTTTAATAAAAAAATATCCTGTTAAGTGTAATTAGAAGTGATTTTTAAATAAATACTTTAACTTTTTTACTTTAAGTACATTTAGTGGCATGTACTTTTATACTTCTACTTGAGTAACATTTTTTAATCATACTTCAACATTTACTTAAGTAATTCTTTCACAATATTACTAGTACTTTTACTTAAGTAAGAAACTTCTGTACTCCTGCCACCTCTGACAATAAGGGACCAAGCGTTCGGGTTGAAAAATTGGTGCATTCAGTCTTTGGCTTTTGATCAAATACACTGCTGTTTCAGTTGTTCTAATCCGGTTTATGATGATTATATAGTAGTTCATGATTATTCATAAAGCAATGACATAGTATCAGACAAATTCTTCACCATTAAGAGCACATGTAGTCATGTAGAGGTCAGTAGACAACCTCACTGATTTTATGTCTGTCATCATTTCATAGCAAATTAATAGCTAGTTAAGTCTGCTTAAGTTTAAGATCAATACTTCGTCAATATTTGTCCGTATTCAGAGTGAGCTTACATGGGTGCTTGTGTTGATTTCCTGGACTGCCTTTGCAGATTATTTAAAACTATTCTGGACTTCAGTTTTTTTCAGAATTAAATATTGCAGTTTAGAGTTATACAAAAAAAAATCCATAGGCACTCCGATGGATTTGGCCCCCCATTTGCAGCTAAAACACCTTCCACTCTTCGGAGAAGGCTTTCTACAAGATTTTTGTAGATTTCGTGTCTGTGGGAATTTTTGCCCATTCATCAAGAAGATGTAGTACAGGAGGGCCTGGATCACAATCTCCATTCTAGTTCATCCCAAAGGTGTCCGTTGGGGTTGAGATCAGGGTTCTGTGTGGGCCCATCAAGGTCGTCCACACCAAACTCACCCAACTGTGCCTTTATGGACCTTGATTAGTGCACTTGGGCACAGTCATGCAGAAACAGAAAAGGGCCTTCCCCAAACTGTTCTCACTAATTTAGCAGCATGCATTTGTCCAAAATGTCTTGGTATGCTGAGACACTACTGAAAGTCAAGATCCACTGATTAAATCCATTGTTTAAAAACAGGTGGAATGAGGTGTGGCTCCTGCTTGACTGGAAGGAAAACCTGCACCCAGATCGGCCCTTTGTGTATAAGATTCTGACTCGGTTCACTAGAACTAAGGGGCCTTCGCCAACCCCTGAAAAACAACCCCACAGCATTATCCCTCCTCCACCAAAGTTTACAGTTGGCACAATGCAGTCAGTCAGTTAATGTTGTCCTGGCATTCCTCAAACACAGACTCATCCGTTAGACTGCCAGACAGAGAAGCACGATTCATAACTTCATAGAACATGTTTCCACTGCTCCAAAGTCCAGTGGCTACGAGCTTTACACCACTCCATCTGACCCTTGGCATTGTGCTTGGTGATGTAAGGATTGCATGCAACTGCTCGTTCATGGAAACCAATGCCATGAAGCATCTAGTGCACAGCTTTTGTGCTGATGTTAAAGCCAGAGTAGGCTTGGAACTCAGTTACTGACACAGCAGATCGTTAGTGACTATTATGCACTAGGCGCCTCAGCACTCAGTGACACCTGTGTAACTTCGTGGCTGAGTTGCTGTGGTTCCTAAACACTTCCACGTTTCAATAATACCACTCTGCATGGTTAGGAGCTTGATTTTATATACCTGTTTCAATGAGACTCTATGAATCACCTAAATTCATTGATTAAGCAGTGTGTCTGAATATGTATGTGTGTGTGTGTGTGTGTTTATATATATTTTTGTTAGGGATAAGTAAATGATACTTTGCTCCAAAATGTGTTTGAAAAAGGCTTGTATTATACTAGCTTGCTCTTGTTAATAGGATATTAATTGTTGCTTACTAATGATATTAATGTAAACAACATACTTAAGGAAAATATGTTTTATTTATTTACTTATATTCTTATTTATGTGCTCAATACTGAATCTTTCAAGTTTAATGAATACACAAACACTGAAATCACCAGTGCAAGTATTATTGAGATTAAACAGTGCAAATATGAGTAGCCAATTTCAAAGTGGCCTACAGGGTTTACTTTGTAAAAATTTGTAGAAAACCAGCAAAAACAAAATATAATGAGAGCATTTTAACAGACGCTTACTCTTAATGTAAACAAGACATGAATCCAAGGGAAATAAAATACTCATAATTGAACTAGAGGGCATGAACTTTAGAATGTGGATAAACACACTCAAACTGCTAAAGTTTGCTGAGTGTGTTTTTCTGCTGGTTTAGGCTTGTCGTGGACCTTTTCGTATTCTTCATAGTCTGTGCGGAGATAGATTGCGAGGCTCAAGTTGGGTCTGTATTTCATCTCCCGGTGCTGTTTAACTCTATGCTAGCATGTCTAGTGGTATGGTGACCGTGTACGCCTATACTAGCACTCTGCATGCACTCTCAAGGCACAGACATGGTAGTTTGTCCTATTTGGCTACATAATGCAGTGGTCTCTGCAGTCAGGGCATGTTTTTGATTGTTTTTTGCAAACTGAGTGACATGCTCAATAATATCAGCTCACACATCTTTAAAACAACAATTAAACTATTATTATAGATGATACATATTGTGCACCCCTGTTGTGGTTACAGTTAATCTGTTAGTTAGGCACTGGACCAAGTACTATTCCTCGCTTGAGCAGATATCACACAAGAAAATGGCTTATGTCAGAATTGTGTGTAACTGAGACACACCTATGTTTTCGGCCAAACTCCTCCACGTGCACGCAACTCATGTGCAACACTCTGAGTAGTGCTTACCTCACAGGTGTCATTCTGGTTCACTGTAAAGCATGAATTAAAGTGAAATGCTTATGTATAGCACAAAAGTGTACTGGCGGTAAATGAGTCATAAAACATATTGGCAAATAGGTACTTGACAGTTTTTTCCATTAAAATGTAATAGAAATGCAGTAGAAATGATGAAACAGAATACAGCATGTTGTTTTTTTTTAATAAGTAAATTATTTCCATGAGAACAGTATTAGGTGTAAAGCAGATTGCAGGAGCCTTATATGTTTCAAATGATTAAGTGCTGGCAAATGTTTCTTTCCAGCTTTCCAACACAGGAAAGATTGAAATATTTTGCAAGAAAGAAAACAAATCTATTCTCTGATCATATAATGCTTTATGCTAGCAAAACAGTTTTTAATTCAAAGATAACTTAGTATATAAGACATGGAGTTAAGTATTTGACCACAAGTATTCATGAGGAGCTTGATAATGTGTTTTATCCTGTGTGTACATTTTAGGCATCAGATGTGTTGAGTAACACCATTGTTCAGAAGCTGAATGGTATGGCCAAAATCACTCCACTTCTACAGTCGCAGAATCAGTCCCTGAAGAACAGCGCCACCTCACTGATAGGGAACCTGTCTCGTACTCCACAGCTGCAATCAGTTCTGGGTAAATTGAATTACATTTACGTTGACTGAATTTGGCATCCTGATCCAGAGTGATTTAAAGGAGTACTTCGTTGTCCGCTTGGAAACAATTAACACATTTTATATTTTAGAGCAGATCTGCACAAGTGTAAAGAAAGCAGCAAGAAGACATACTGTTAAATACACTGGGGATACATGCAAGACTTCACCATTACCTTGAAGTTGGGAGGGGCTGTATTTCTGGGTTTTGTAGACAAGTCTTAGTGTTTTAAAATGAATACAGGCAGATACAAGAAGCCAGTGAAAGGAAAAAAGACAGCAGAGGAGTAACATTCACACACAATACACATTTCTGTTAGCGCTGTAATGCCTGTGATTTATTTAAATAATTATAAAAGCATTCAGCGCTAGTTTATCATGTGGCCTGGCACACATTTGGTTCCAGTTTTACGCTTGGCTTATACCTGTTGTTGTACTTTGCCCTTTGCTCTGTTGGCTGTCATTGTGTTTCTGTGTGTATGTTTGTATGAATGTAATATTAATTTACTCTTCATGTATGGTGAATTGCTGGTTGAATGATTTTTGTCTGTTGATGGATTTTGTCTGTATACAATTTTACTCTGCTATGTGTTCTTATTTTGTTATATCCTGATACTTTCTGGTTGTGGCTAGTGTGTGTTACTGGTAATCAGCTATATATGGAGTTTGATTGATTGTGAGATATTATTTTAATATACCACGTTATTATTGCAGACTGGGTTACACTATGCTGCTAGTAAAGGCTTGAAACATTCACATTAATCTGTATAACATTAATCTGTTGTTTGTTCAGTTGTCACTTGAACTGTTTGCTTGGATGCATGATTGATGTTGATTGTGCTTTATGTATGCCCGGCAGCTCGTCAGGCTCTTCCTGATGTCATCAGGACCTTGACATCTGACCCTAGTCCCCAGTCTGATACCAGCATAGCAGTAGCCTGCCAGACGGCAAACAACCTGCTGAAGGCAGAACCTGAACTGGGGAAATCATTGCTAACCAGTGGTCTGATCAACTCCCTCACTAATATAAGTCAAACCACGTGAGTGTCTTATTTGGAAAAAATGTGCTATTTGTAATGAGACAGATATGTATTCTGAAGTGCGCTGTTTTTCACAGAACCATGCCGAAGGCCAGTACGGCAGCGGGAGCTCTCCTTCATAGCCTCTGGTCTGACAAGACTTTACAGAATGTCCTCAAGAAGGTGAGGTGCTTTACATCTAATAATACTTTTGCAGTATTTTCTGCCACAACTTGTGATGCAAGTTTGCCTAACAAAATAAAGCTGTTGTATGTTCTTTCTTTCTTTCTTTCTTTCTTTCTTTCTTTCT
This sequence comes from Scorpiodoras heckelii, assembly GCA_028566435.1. Taxonomy (NCBI): domain Eukaryota; kingdom Metazoa; phylum Chordata; class Actinopteri; order Siluriformes; family Doradidae; genus Scorpiodoras; species Scorpiodoras heckelii. Next base: position 9,068,241 of record JAOVVH010000023.1, read on the forward strand.
TTCTTTCTTTCTTTCTTTCTTTCTTTTTCTTCCTTCCTTCCTTCTTTCCTTCATTTACATTTCATTTATTTAAACCAGAAGCTTGGCATCATTACCAGAGCTACTGCACAAGACCTCAAATCTTGTTTTTCTTTACAAGCCTATGCAGGCCGATGACTGCTCAGCATTTCTAATGCAAATGGATCTGTGATAGGGAGTTAAAGTTGGATTGGTCTTCTGTATTCTGTATCATAGCGCCAAGAAAAAATCCATTTCATCCCCTTTGTGATGCACCTCATGACATATGTCTCATGTATTCATACTTCAATAGTGGAGAGACAGTCAGCCATTCCTGAAAACACATTATTAAAAGTCACATAGTTGCATAATGTCAGACTCCCTGACAGCTCTGTGAGTCCAGAAGAAGATTCTATGGCTGAATAATATAATATGCAATTACTGTATATATTCCCTGCATTGTGGTGCAAAGAAATGGTGCTATCGGAGTTCAATTAAGCCATACCAGGCAAATAAACTAGAATACTAATGATGAAACCAAATATACATATTAACATCTCACAGATATTTTGAAAGCTCTCAAATGTAATGTCCTAATTATAAACTTAAAATTAAAAGTTAACCTTGGATCAAACTACAGATATTCTCAGCTGAACTTTTTTGTTTAAATGTTTGAACTAAAAGTATTACCGGTAACAAGTTGAAAAATTTTTTTCAGTGTGTTATTCGTTTACTAGGAGAGAGGAATTATGGCCGATACATTGCATCAGCTGCCAGACTCTATTGCCAGAACTATTAAATACTGTAATCTTTACTTGTAGTCTAACGGCTATAAACGTATAGCATCTGAACACATTTATGATGCCGCGCTGTTATTTGATGTTTTACCACGGTGTGGTTGAATGCTCGAATCTGATTGGTCAGAAGGTGTGTATTACTTTTATATAACAGCATGGCTTGGACTTCCAGTTGTAACCTGAATGACAGGTTAATATTTATGCACTTAATCTAATATGCTATTTTTTTATTGCTCATCCCCAGGCACTTGTATGGCATAGATAATCTAAGAATAATAATAAAAAGTGGATATGCTTTTTTTTTTTAAATGTGTTGTTTAACAAAGTAAAACGTTTAGTTGTCAGTGTGTGACATTTTTAGGAGACATGTATTTAACAATTCTTAAAGGAGTCTTGGTTATAACCGTTTTGTGACAGTCAAAGATTCCCAGCTCAGGTAAATGTTCAGGACAGAGGAGTTTATTCTTTCTGGGTTCTCAGTAAAATGACAAGATGCATTATTTGAGAGAGAGAGAGAGAGAGAGAGAGAGAGAGAGAGAAGGTGAGAACAGTAACTAACTTGTCTCTTGGATGTTCCATAACATTATATATAAATATGAAATATTAAAAAAGTCATTTGTCATTTATTAATACATTAAACATTGTAATTGTTGGCAAATCGGTGGTATAAATGGGTAGTGGGGGTAGCAGTTCACCGCTTGCACATCATGGTACATCACACACACCATGGAAAAACAAATGTCTGCAGCTAAGATTAGGATGCAGAGATTACACAGAACTATTGGGAAATGGTTACATGGTTAGATAAAACTCCAAATTGCACTTTATAATTTTTTGAAGCACAATGGAACTATTTATAGGATAGATATTTGTGGAAAGAGACATGTTAAAGAGTTGCAGGTAATATTTTCTTATAGCTATGTGAGGACAATAACAAATACTATGAGGATTATGTACCATGAGGAGCTTTGATAAGAATTGCTTGTGTTCTAAGTACCATGCAAGAACTCTGTGACTTGTACGTTTGTAGTCATGTGTTCAATTGTTCTGTCACACATCCATGTTTTTAACCCTCTAATCCTTATGGACTGTTTGATATCCAATAAGAAAAAAGCATGGATATTTTTCAGTATTGTTATATTTGCATATTATAATATTTGCATACATGTTTCATTTGAATACTTGCCACACTCTTTGCCCTGAGGGACAGGTGATATTTGTAGGACAGTTAAAACATGCAGCTCTATAATATAAATATTTAGGAGTGAGTAAAATTGACAGAACAGATCACTGACACTGGGTCTGCATAATTCCAGTGTCGAGGTCCAGCTTCTAATGCCACCTGTGCTCTGATAGATTTCCTTGTAAGAAACTGAAACACGTTTTTCTTTTAAATTAATGCCATACTAGTGATGTGATGTCTGTTTTTGAAGCCCACACTTCAACAAACAGCACCAACTTGTCTAGACGTTCTGTCTTCCCTCCAACAGGACATTTGAGCAGTCGCTCAGATCACCATAGCAGTCCGGGCAAAGCGGAGAAACTCGAGAAGTGTTGCATAGTTTCCATATACCCACTATGGTGAAAATCACATATATCTTGTGCTAAATCGGATTCACTTTTCTCTGCATTCTTTTCCTTGAAGATGTAAGCCTTCAAGATGTAGTACAATGCATGCATGTGTGCATGAGAGATCCACGACAATGAGCCATTGTATATAAATGTTCTCAGTCAGGATAAAACTGTAAAATGTCTGCAGGATGTTCACATACACAAACGTTGAACTTTAATTCTCCTGCTCCAACCAGAGCTGACTACATTCTGAGAGTCTGGCAGGTAATTAATGGCATTTGATTTTCTGACAGTCTTGACATCATTGATGTGTTTACTTCAGCGTAGCAGATCTTAGCGTGTGGTTGCAGAGGCAGGGTGGAGGTGACAGAGTGCTCTAGGGCTGGGTGTGGAAGGGTGGGTAGGTTTGGGTGTGTGACTTTTGCTTTTAGTCTAAAGCAGTTCACGTGTCGCCAAGCCAGTAATGAGGAGAGGTTAGGTGAAAGTGGGTGTGCGCAAGTCCAGGTTTCAGTGAAAGTGATGACGCAGCTGTAGGTAAAATAAAGTAAAGGGCTTTTTGAGAGAAAGTGTGTCCAGTGGCATACTGGTTTGCTTGCATTCAAGTGAATCTTACCACACTCGTTTCCATGACAAATGCTCTTACTTCAATACCTTGATTGAAAGATATGGGCTAGCAGGGTTTTTTTTTTCTTTTTTTAAAAAATATACTTCATAGAATTGAAAAGACTGCATTATAGTGAATTTCCAGAACTGCTTTATAATGACTTTTTGGTACAAGATTTGTAAAAGAAAAAAAAAAACTTTATTACAGTATTGTTATTATTTGTGGAAATCCAGACAAAAATCCTCATTTTCACTTTCACAGTTGTGTACATTTGATTTTATATGTCCATGGTACATTTTAATTCAATGTTGGGGATTTTTGTTTGAGTTAAAGAATTATAGTTTGTTTGATATGTTTGATTGTTTATACTTTGTATATTAGTACTAATGTTGTTGTTTTTGTTTTGTTTTGTGTGTGTGTGTGTGTGTGTGTGTGTGTGTGTGTGTGTTTCCAGCAAGGGATGTCTAAGAAGTTCTTTGTGAATGAGACAACTTCAAGTGCATTCAGGTCTTTACAGGTTGTTGATTAATTTGCACAGAATCATCCTGCAGTTCACACTTGCAAAAGTCCAACTCTTTCTGTAGCTCTCAGACCAGCTACAGAAAACGACTTAACTACTCATGCAGTTTGCAATAAAATCATATATATTCATGTCTGCTTTGAATATACTGCACAGGTAATGAAAACACAGCTAAGGGGAATATAAATGAGCTTCACAGAACTGAGTTTGCACAGAAATGGAAAAAATGTCTATTTCTTTTTCTTTGTAATTTCACACTGTTATTTTTTGTTGCATGGAAGCACAGTAATGGGAACATATTACAGTTTTATTGCAGTCTTTGAAAAAAATTGTCATGTGGCTTTACATTTTCTGTCTGTTTGATGGATTGCTATTTTGAGTATGATGTCTAACATAAATAGAAAAGGAATGATGTCTGCCTACATGAGAGGGGATTACACTGCATCTTTTCATGCCTCTTTGTTTTTAATATATGCAACTTGTGTTAAAAATGGAGAACTGATGCAAAGATTTGGGTTTTTGCTTCCTGCCAAATCATTACAGTTAGCATTAGGGTGAGGTGTAAGACACCAAGGTATTATTATGCATATTATTTTTTTTCTAATGCATTGTATTTTAATCATCTTCCACTTGATCTTAATATTTGAAAAGGGTTCCTTTCTCATGATTGAGTTGTTAATATCTTTTTTTTTCCAGCAAAAACCAAATAAAGCTTTTTGAAATGGTATTTTGTGTTTCGTTTATGATTGTGGTGATTTAAAGGAAAACTCTACCCCGAGACATGTTTAAAATGTTTGTATTGAAAATATTTGAGAAACGCTTGAAGATTCTGATGCTAATTTGTTATCTGGGGGTCTACTTTCGTTATTCCCGCAGGAGGTTAGCACTGATGTCACAGGAGAACATTGCTAGTGCAGTTTCAATGGTGTATAACAGGAAAATAAATTTAACGCATATTTCCTCACTAATTTAGAACAACATTCAGTTGGACAAATCCAGTGTAAAAGAACGGGAGAACGGGTAAAGGCTCAAAGTTTCAGAATGCAAATGCTGCTATATGACGCAGTGGTTCTGAGTTACGAAAGAGACTTGACCTACCTAGTTAGCAATCTATGAAATGACAAACATGATGGCTTTGGCACCAGTATTAGCTGAATGAGAATTCTGGGATATGATGTTGGTGGTTGTTCACTGTGATGTGGCTTACTGAGGATTCTGGGAGTTGATGCTTACGATGGCATTAGACAGATGGATATTAGAGTTTAGGTAGGTGGCACCAGTACATGACTTCACTGTATCATTTCTCAAGTCTCCCCCATTCCTGTCTTAATCAGAGGTCTCCAGTGGACAGCCACACTCTGTCCACAGCTTTATACACAGGGGTTAAGCCCTAAGTCAGACCAGCTACTCAGGTTACCTGTTCTACTTAATGTGCTCTGCCACACCTGTTCACTCCAACAGTAGTAACTCATGGTAGTGGATGCAGTCCACACTGGAATGAGGCCACTTTGTTTTTCAAGTACCTTAAATAGTTCTAGAAGTAACCAGTCCATGGACTAGTCTTGATTGTTAAGGCAGAAATTGCAGGGGAAAAAAAGATTTGTTTTCCGATTGATCCTCTCCACATGTTGGTAGCTTGGAGATTGTATCCCAGTGATAAGATCACTGAAACTCTCCGTTTCTCCATAAAGTAGCTCCACACTTATCCACCTGATCAGAATTCCTGAACCGTATTGAACATGATTGAACAACAACTCAGCTGTCTGAAAGGTGATGAGTAGAGAGTCAGTCAGAGGGACTTATAAACCCAGTGAGTGAACAACAGGATTATAGTGTGGTACTGGAAAGAGAGAGATTGATGAAAAAGTCCATAGTCAATTGGCACACATGGTTTGTGAACCCTTGGGTGGCTGGTTGATGGAAAAGATTGATCACAGGTGATTAATTTACCAAGGTGTTGAGGAGGTACTTGGGCTGCAATAACTAATCACCAAAACAGAAAAAAATCTGATACAAAAATATTTGTCAACAATTAGTCTGTGTTTTGAAGTGTGCTGTGGCACTCGCTATACCACTTCATTTGGACTAAGAATTTTGATGGAAAATGGAGAATGTTACAACATAGAAAATAGCAGCTGAAAACTGTTTGTGCTTTTGCTGTTTGACTTGATCATTTATCTCTGTACATCCCAGCAGTGGGAGTAATGTGTCCAGGCTTGACTCATGCTTATTAACTATGAGGTGCTCTGTTGAGTTATTCTGCATCATCATTTAGTCCAAATGTTTTGTCATGGCTTCTACCCATATCAAAAAGCAGTATTGTGCAATCTGGCCAAAGCATTTGAAATTTGCATAATGACATGACAAATTAAAAATGACTAAACTTGCTCTTGATTGATTAATTAACAACCATTTCACTTCAAGCATATTCACTTCAAGATACAACTCACCATAAAGCAGATTTTTTTTACATTGTGTTCCTTTTATTTTAATTTTTTATACTGTCTGTTATTAATAATAATAATAATTATTAATATACTAATTAATATCCTGGTAACATTATTATGTCCTGTGTTAATATAACCACTTTGAATCAATTGTTGATAGATGAAACACAGGATGATTTTCACAATAAATATTTTCACATCAAAGATTCTGGGATTCACAGCAGAAAAGAGTGTTGAAGAATCCAGAAACAAATATAAGGAATATCATTAATTTGATATTTGAGTTTAAATGTCTGATTTTAAAAAATAGTCTGCATAAACACTATTCTCTTGCTTATATTTTCACTTAAATTGAATTATATTTATCTAATTAAGCCTAGTTAGGAGTTTTGTTGCAGTACTAGTTGTACAGTATGATGAAGTACCAGAAAAACTGGTACTGGAGCCTATGCAAAATACATAGCAACACCACCTATGCACGTCATTGGTTGTGTCCGCCAGTGCATATATAAAGCAATAGACATCTATGGAAGCTTCTAGAGCTGTTTCCACCTTGTTATCATGATTTTGCGATTTTCAGTGCGGTTTAATAATTGGAGCTCATGAGATGAGTCGTAGCATTTCCAAGGTAGAAGCAAAGTTTGGATTTTCACATATGAGGATTTCAAGGGTACCGTGACTACAAGAATTCAGGCAAAACCTCAAACTTATGACAGCAGTGTGACCGTAAAATAGACTCTGGGTGAACATGACAAGTGTCAGCTGGCAAGAATCGTTCCACGCAATAGGCATGCAACACTGCTTCAGGTAACATCAGAATTCAATGCTGGGGCCTCAACAAACATCAGCATGAGGACTGTACAACATTCCCTCCGAGACCATGAGGGAGACCTACCAAGTATCAGTTTTTCTGGTACTTCAGTGTATTAAAATTTTTTTTTTGTATATTCTTTGTTTGTTTTGTTTTGTTTTTAAAAACTATTCAACTAATCAGTTAACCAAACGATACTTGATAGATAACTATAATTGATAAATAACTGTTAGTTGTGACTATAGGTGCTAGGTTTTGGTTGCATGACACTTTAAAGGGACTAGTTGGTTATTACATGTTTTGGCTACTTCTTGGTAATGCTTATGGCACTGTGGAAGCAGGACTTTGGGTGCTCTTCTATGGAAAAGTAAGATGGAGTCATGAGAGTGCCCAGCTTCATGTTCTTCAACTGAGGGAGATGCAAAACTGTGAAATTAAAGTGAGAGATAAAAGAATGTCCACTTAACTTTTTGGGTGTTGGGTCACTTAGCCATCTTTACTCGAGATTTTTAATATCTGTGTATAAGTGCTTTATTTTCTCAGGCCAGTTGGGCCACATCTTGCAATTGGATCCTCACGGTGATTCAGAGTCTCCAGTGTCACATGGGCATTATTAAGCTGTTTCCGAGCTGAGGAGACTAAGGGCAGTGATTTATAATACGTGAAGTTGACCATGTTTAACCCTCTGCAATCAGTTCATGGCTGGAGCCCACCTCCCTTCTTCTGCATAAAGAAGAATTTGGACAAGGCAGTAGTGATGACCTTGTTTTTGGTGGCAAAAAGAGGATAGACTAAAGACCTAGGTGGAATTGTATGCATGACTAGTAATCAGTAGACTATGAACGGTGATGAGATGATGTTACTGGTCAGAAAATATGGTGTGTAATCTGTGACATGAAGTTCGTGGTAATTTGCTGTGCTGGTTTTGATGTGACTCACTGAGGAATTCTGGGAGTTAAAGTTTAAGCATGGTATCTGCTTACAAATTACACATTTTCAAAACATTTTATATGAAAAATAACAGTGCAAGTCTTATCCTGAGCAAGTAGGAAAGTATTTGGCTCTGCATATGAAGCTCATTCAGAAGAAAATCTGTTATGATTTGTTTGTTTTTACATTTATGGCATTTGGCAGATGGCCTTAACCAGAGTGACTCATATTTATCTCATTTATACAACTGAGCAGTTGAGGGTTAGGGGCCTTGCTCAAGGGCCACACAGTGGCAGCTTGGTGGTGCTGGGATTTGAACTCAGAACCTTCCCATGAGTAGTCCAATGTCTTAACCTCTGAGCTACCACTATCCCTAGTTTACAGCAACTGCTACAACAAAAGCCCATAATACTAACAATATTCTAATTTCAGATTTCCTAATCCCAGTTAACTGAATGATTTGTTATACAACTCTGATGTTTTTGAGTCTCAGAAAATTCCTAATTAATTATAATAAAATAATATATATAATATTAATTAATTATAAATATATCAAGATCCTCACACAATAAATAAGATCATGTTTGATAACATCAACATGCTGACAATACATTTAATATGCTTTGTGCCATAATTAAAGGTGCCATTTTTTACTTTTTTTTTATTTTAGAATTCAACAGAACTTATAAACAGACATATAAACAGACATAACGTCTTTCATTATGATTTATTGGTTTACACTGTGCAGCTGTGATTATGGATGTGTAGATATTAATGTGAATATTGTCACATTTGTCAAACTAGTGAAATTCTTACAATTCGAAGCTGCACAAGTCATTTAGATTTAGATTTAGGTCATTTCTATTTCTGTAAACCTATTACTAAATAAAAAAAATAACAATAATAATCCAGATTACATCTGCTAAGAATATACATTGCTTGCAATCAACCATAGTCAGATGTAGTTTCCTTATGAAAATTTTGCCATGTCACCACTCTGTTCTCAAGAAGGCCATGAATGAAGGCTATGTTTACCACGGTGAAACGCTGAAACCTCCCACTGGTGATGGCCATCTATTTTCTCAAACCTCTCTTGCTCCTGGGCCCTTTGGTACTATAAGAACAGATAGGTATAGCATTGTGCAAACTCTTGGTGAGATAATAACAATTTTAGCAAAGAGGAACAGGGTTTCCTCATTGTGCAGTCAAGAAAATAATATAATCCTTAATGATGTCACATTTCCCACTTACAAACTGTTCAGTATGAGAATATGAATGCTGTTTTTGAAGAGTGGATTAATGTACATAGCACCCTGTAGTATGTTGTTCTGTCAAATTTTTAAATTTGTAATAAAAAGTTTGTAACAAAATACGTATATGAAATACAAATTTAAGTAAATTGAAGTGAAATATAAAATACAGTTTTGAAGTGTGTAATATTATTAAAGGCAAAGTGTATTACTTTATAATGAAACTCTATATTTTCATTTAAAAACAATTCCCAATTCTTGTAATCTTTGCCACACCATCCAGCTGAAAGACTGGCATACGCCCCACTTCTGTCTGATTGCAGATAAAGAAAAAGAAAAAGAGGAAGAAGAAGAAAACAGGTGACTACACCACACCCTTTGACTGCAGTGATCTCTGACAACTGATGTCACTCTCTTGTTAGCCACGCCCCCTTCACTTGGCAGTCATTCATCAACCTGCCTTGCGCCAGCTTGCCTACAATAGCCTCTAAGTTCTCTGGCATTTCTGATCTACCTCTTACACACGTCCCTGAGAGAGAGAAAAAAGAGAGTGAGAGAGATCATTTGAACCATGGGAGAGGTTTAAAGAAAGGTCTTGATCCTCTATGAAATAGGAGATTTGGATTTGGACCAAGGTAATCCAATATAAAGCAGAATATATGCTGATTTTTTTTAGCAGCTCCTCCTTAGACCTAAACAATAGGCAGCAAAGAAATGATCATTTTGAATCTCATCCAAGACATTACTTGCTAAATTAGTGGTGACACATGTCGCCTTTGCAAGTTGACGCAGATCTTCTATGAGTCGAGTATACGTGGCACGCAAATAAAACCAATATAAAATGGAAATAATCATAGTGTTCACGGTGGTGTCACGCAGCATGCCGTCCTGCCTTCATGGGGCATGCCATGTTCTATTTCATTTTTATTTTAAATACACACCTGTGAGTTGACTCACGCATATTGCTACCTTTGTGTTATGAACACTGACTGGGTGTCCAAAGGACTTGATGTTTTGAATGCCATTTCTGTGGTTTATTTTATATTACTAGGTTGTATAATTATACTGCCTGACTTCACACACAGCTTAGCGTGGCTACTCAGCTGTCCTTCCTCCCTGTCTTTCCCTTGCAACTGTATCCACCCAGGTTGAATGTCTCTCTGTGTGTTCCATGCAGTGTTTCTTTTTTGAGACGCCTCTATTTAACATGGTGCTTTTGTGTAGTTAGTCCCAATGGGCCAAGTTCAAAGGTCGTAGCATTAAAAAAGCCAGCTGCTACTTCAAACTGAATGATTGGGAACATGGCAAACGTAAAGAGACAGAAAAAGAGGACTGTAACTGTCATTGTATTGAAGGAACCCAATGCACTACTTTATTTGGATGCTTTCTATTATGGACCATTTAGACCAATTTAAAGATTGATTTATCACAAGTACTCACTTTTTCTGGTGGTCGCTGACCCTGTTTCTCAGAACAGTGACCTACAGAGAGAATTAGAGATATGACACAGAAACTGAGATATGACATATAGCCTCTACACAAAGTACGTATGCCTCTTTCAAATATCTGGGAAGCAATCCAGGGACCAGATATACTGCAGAATCAGGTAGTCCTGCCAAGTCTTGCCTAGATATGAATGCCACAACCTCTGTGAGTTATAATTTAATGGCTCTGTCAACAGACGTTCATGTGAAAGTTAAGTGAAAGAGGTTACAATAACTGCCTTATGGGACTAACAACTTTGTTGAGTGTGTTTTTTCCATTCCGTTTGATATATTGGACTTACTTTCACAGTGAATACATTACCTCATATTTCTGATGAGTATATTTGCACTGCAGTTCAAATTTCTCTGCCTCGAGTTGGTACATCCACTTCCAAAGTTCGTTGGCTTTCTCTCTGCATGACATGAGACATGATAAACAGGATGAACCAGTCTCTGAAATGAAGCTGTACTTCAGCCATGTGTGGTTTTACAGCATTTATAAATTCTGATTTTTTTAGACACATTATCAGCCTAATTGTGAATTATTTGTGTTGAAGCAGTTTGGACATTAGTCATGTGTATCTTTTCTGGCGGCCCTCTACCTGAGCTTCTCAGCATTCAGGTCTTCAATGTTGAGCTCTTTACGCCGCTCACTAAGAATCTTTCTCTTCTTTTCTCTCTCTGTTTGTTTCCTTGGTACTCCTCGCTTGTCAGTCTGTTAACAAAGAAGAAATAATCAAGATAAACCAGGTGATCATCACTTAGCCACACCCAAGTATGAGAGGATTCATGAGCACTACCTTCTGCATGTATCCGCTGAACTGTAAACTTGTCAGAACCTTCTTTTTCTTGGCATCATCTTCAGCTTTTTTCTTTGCCTCTTCCTCCTCTTTCCGCGCCTTTTCTTCCTACAATACACACACATTAGTTTTCTGTGGATAAACCCTTGAGTATTGAACTGATCTTTAGTGCCGACTCACCGCCAGCTTGTTCTGACGCTCACGCTCTTTTTCCGCACGGATTCTCTGCTCCTCTGCTCTTTCTGTCCGTCGTTTTTCCTCATTTTTAGAATAAAATACAAGTGTCAATCATCATGAAAACATGTTTAGACTAGAGTAAATTAAAGCCCGGCAATGGGCTGTGACTGAATAACTAATGATAATGATTCATTTGTTCATTTTCAGTAATTGTTTTATCCAGGGTCACAGTGAATCTGTAGCCTATCCCACGAACACTGGGTGTGGGGTAGAAACACACCCTGGATGGGGCACCAGTCCATTAAATGGCACAGTGCACACACACACACACACACACACACACACACACACACACACACACACACACACACACACACACACACACACAC
>JAOVVH010000023.1:9098105-9109906 GCA_028566435.1 Scorpiodoras heckelii
ATATACATGTCTTTGGACTGTGGGAGGAAACCGGAGTACCCGGAGGAAACCCACGCAGACACGGGGAGGACATGCAGCCTCCACACAGAAAGGACCCAGACCACTCCACCCGGGGAAAACCACACACTATTGTTTAAAAAGTATTATTAAATGGTTTAAACATACATTTTGAAATGAGCATGCTGGTAGTCAGTTTCATAGGTCCTGAAGTGATAGCGTCAAAAATAACGCTGATAAAGAAAGATACTGACTTTGCACTTACTTAAGCCTTAACAATACTGTAGGTGAAATCATGAGTTTAGAGCTCAGTGATGTGTATCAGTTATGGGAACTCATCCATATCAGTATTTACAACATAGCAAGTATACTGAATTACTCTACACACTAAGGAAAAATTAACAAATAATGTTGAACCTGTACACTGTATTGTGATTGGCTTGGTGGTCTTTCACAATTGAAAAACAGAATAGGTCATTATACTTTACAATACAGTGCTAGAATTTGGCCATTCCATGTGTAGATGAGGTGATAAATGTGTCTTTCTGATATGAATGTGGAATTTTTTTTGTAACTAACACAATTGTTTAGTCTGTCTAATATTTAATAGTCCCTTAAACCTTTACTTTACTTTACTTTACCTTTGCCTTTACTTTCTTTCTTATTTAATTACAGTTTCCAAATACAATATATTTCCTTTCTGTCTGGTTTTTGAGGTGCATTCTAATTATGTGAGTGTTTTCATTAGGCTTCAGTGTGTTGATGCTTTTATATGTCTATCTGTATGATATGCATTTCACTCATAGTACAGTTATCTTGTGGTGTCTGTTAGAAAGTCACAAGGCTGGTTGATCACTCACTTGATCACTGCACAGGCCCCTTGGCAGCATCAAACATTTTCTTGCGGCCTTCCATTCCAGACATGGCCTCCACATTTTTCCTCCAGTCACTAACTTCTACTGTCTTTTCCTGTAGCACACACACACACACACACACACACACACACTTTCAGTTTTTATACAATCTTTGTCTGAGGCAAGATCCACAGAAGTCCTCAGATCATGACCCCACCTTCTCTGTGTCCTCTTTCTTGACTGATTTGAGGTTTGCTCTCAGGTCTAATGAAACCTTGTGTTTGGAGCCCAAAAGAGAGCGCAGGATGGCATCTGCTGACACTCTCACTCTTCTCAGATTGGGCCGCTTAAACTTCCCTCTCAAGTCTAATACCTTAATGTTTAGATCTTTTATCTGTATAAAGGAAGGAGACCAAGATTTATAGCAAGGATCAAGCACTTTTTTGTGCTCATTTTCTCTTAAAGCATACATCAGTGGGAGTTTTCACCTCTCTGGTGTTATGCAGCACTTTTGCTTCAATATCATAGCGTTCCTCATCCACCATGTCTATCTTGGCATGAAGCTCTCGACACAGTTCCTGTAAGTGGTGGGGAAACATGCAACACACAGTCATTAGTTTTAAAAACATACTTCAGGAATTCTTAGAACCAGTAACGGCTTTGTAATATACAGGATCTAAAATTAGGTTGTTTAAATCCAGTTTAACGCTTGAACTTGCGTATATCTGAGCGTGTTCACAGGCATACCTTGAGCTCTGCAAAAGACATTCCACCAGTCTGTAGAGGAGGGACTTTCTCATCCAGATACCGCTGCTTCTCCTCCTCCTTATCCATCACCTCCTGTTCCAGCATCTCTTTAGCTTTAGCAACCATCAGGCTCTGCACCCATACACATACAGAGGCAACACAATAGAAGCCATGCTTTTCGTAGTTAATGATTCTTGGTAAGTGATTTAATACAACTATATCCATCTTAACATTACTATTTTAACAGCCTTGCTTTTCTGTGTTTAACTGCACATACATACCTTTAGCATTAGCTTACGAGAGGCTGAAATCTTGGACTTTTTCTAGTGGATATTAAACAAAAGCACATTGTTGGATAAATCCAAATCACAGAACTGGTTCAATCAAATCAGTTCAAGAATAGTTGCAAGAATACTGCAATATGTATTTAGCAGCCCACATTAACACAACTAAATGGGTGTAAAAATGCACACATGATGGTCATAAAATTTCCCTTCCCAAGTTCCACAAAACAATGCTGAAATCAGAAAACTTTTGTTTTTTTAATTTAGTTTCAATATTATTTTGCTATATTTTCCTTAAAAGTACATTTCAATGCTAGTTTAGAAGCATGTACGTGTAAAAAGACCACAAATATCTATAAGTGTAACATTGTAGTTTTTACACAGCAATACAAGATGAACATGTCACTTACCTCCAGCCTGCAAAGTGAAAAAAAAGATTTTTGTGAATCAAATAATCTTTTCTTTTTCTTTCTATTCCCAAATAAACACATCACAAATCGATTCTGCTTTACACATTTTTACTAAAATGTTATTATTACTGCATTGCAGTTGTATCACTGATACATTCCAGTTTTTATTCAAATAGTCATTAAAATTGTTACTGAAGCTCCTTGCAGACAATTCCATCTAAGAATAGATTTCATTTGCTGTGAGGGCAGCCGCAAGAAGTTGAGATGGAAAGCAAACAGAAACACGACTCACTCAGGCATCTTTACAATGTAGATTCTACCTAGAGGACAAAAATAAAAGCTTTTGTTACTAAAGCTCAGCACCATAGGGAGAATTAAGTGCTTTAGCCATTGAGACTGATGGAAGAGCTCAGGTTTCAGTTGCCAGCACTACTGAGGCAATGCAGACTAACAAGCACCTTTCTACAGTTTAGCATGCAAACTAATAATTTCTGATCTTTAATTAATTAATTAAAGAATTAATTAGAACTTGCTAATTAGATTGCCCTCTTACTAATGAGAATTGTAAAGTACTAAGGGAAAACCAAGATAAACACACTTCAGTGGAAAAGCCTGTACCTTTGTGAACTGATGATTAATTTTCAACCTAAAATTAGACACACATTTATGTAATATCAAATATCAAAGATTTATACTGCAAGACACTGTGCTCAGTATAAACCTGTACAGTAATTAAATCACTTCGCTTTGCAGCACTGGGCAACTTTGATGTGATAACTTTGGCCACACATACACACACCCACTAAAAAGAAAGTGCTGGCTGATAATGAGGGGGGACAATGGCATGCTAGCTATTTCAGATAACAATCCGGCTTTCTCCTGCTTATGTCCACCAGTGCTGTGCCATAAATAGACCACAATCAGGCCTTTTAAAGAGCGCCATGAATTCTGTGACTCTTACCGAAACATCCGCTTTGAGCAAATGGCACTAACCTGATAATTAATGGTAAATAATCAATTTTCTGAAAGGTGATTGATTTGTTTTTGTTTTAAAAGCTTTAAAAAATAACCTGTGTGAATTGAAGTGATTGTACAGCTTGTTGCAATTTGCAATAAAACTGGAAAATATTAGTATTCTAATTTCAGCTCTTTAAATATTAAGTATATAGCAGTCAATAATTTGGCATTTAATGATCAGACTATTATACAACAAGGCTGCATGGTGCATTATAGAGAACAAAGACAGAAAGTTGACAGTGAAATTATTATTATTATTATTATTATTATTATTATTATTATTATTATTATTATTATTATTATTAATATTATTAGTAATAATTTTTGGAATGAATCATTTTTATGAAACAAATTTGTAAGTTAAAGTAAAGGTATGCTCTTACCTCTAACACAGCGTTGGAAGGAGGGACACAACAAAATGATGCTCAGGAACAATGTCTCCTTCTTTTAAACCAACCTCTTATTGTTCTTGCCTTGCTTCTCACTGGGAGATATTAATAGAAGTGTGCACACACACACACACACACACACACACACACACACACACACACACACACACACACACACACACACACCTCTTATCCTGCACTTGTGCTTCTGACATGTTTTTTTTTTTTTGCTTCTGGTTTTGGTCAACGATGACCAGCACCTCCTCTATCACTCCGTCTGTGCATACAGTATCACTCTGTCCATCACTGCCTTTGTTTCAGTCCCAATTATACATAATTTGCACAAATCAGAGAAACAATAGCAAAACAATACGTATATTAGTATAAAATTCAATATTATCTGTGATACTGGTAGTCTAGATAAAATGTTCTAAGCACATCAATACAAACAGTATTAGTCTAAAAAAGTGGAATAAAACACAATCTACAGTATACTTTAGCTTTATCTTTAGTATTTTGGCATGATATACATACAGTAGCTGCAAAAATATGCACTGTT
Organism: Scorpiodoras heckelii; assembly: GCA_028566435.1. Classification (NCBI taxonomy): domain Eukaryota; kingdom Metazoa; phylum Chordata; class Actinopteri; order Siluriformes; family Doradidae; genus Scorpiodoras; species Scorpiodoras heckelii. The sequence goes on from JAOVVH010000023.1 coordinate 9,102,363, forward strand.
CCAGATACTTCTTACTTCTAATTGAATGTCTTATTGGAACTATATATATTTACCTTATGTGTACTTACAATAATGAGTGAGTGAGTGAGTCTTTTAAAGTTTTGGCCTAATTTCCTATTGGATTTAGCAATTCTAGCTATGCTCATAGTTCAATTACTAATTAATGCTAGCTGGCTTTCCTAAAGGTCTAATTTGCTCAGATGCTAGCAGTGTTGTGCAATGTTATGGCGAAAGAAAAAGCCATCTAACTGCATCACAAAAGCTACAATGATTGAGTTGTAGTTTATTGTTCATATAAACAGGGCTTGTAGAGGCATTTCAGGGGCTTTATAAGATGTCACATTAAATTAAAGTTTAAAAATACACTATTTGGCTAAAAGTATGTTGACACCTAACCATCACACCCATATGCTTGGTGGACATCCTATTCAGTAACCATGGGTTATTAATATAATGTTGTTCCTTTACCAACAAACACATTAGTGAGGTCAGGCGAGAAGACATGGTTTACAAGTGAGGTTAGGGCTCTGTGCAGGCCATTTGAGGACACCTTGCTAATGCACACTGTGTCACACTGGAACAGGTTTGGGATAGACCTCATGGTTCCACTGAAGGGAAATCTTAATTCTACAGCACACAAAGACATCCTAGACAATTGTGTGCTCCAGCATTGTAGCAACAGTTTCGGGAAGGTCCACCTATGGGTGTCGTGGTTAGGTGTCGATATACTTTTGGCCACATAGTGTATAATGAGTTTACAAATTTTAATAAACTCTCTAATAATAAAAATATAAAAACACTTAAGGATTAATGATGTTAATATCTTTCACAAACTGAAAAGTAACATTTTTGTTTTTATTACAAAAGGTATTTGAAGGGGTATTTGAATCAAGTCAAATCAAGTTAGTTGAACAGATTTAGGTGACAAAACAAGGTTTGGGAACCACTGATTTATAATAAGGCTGATGTAGCCTCAATTCTCCAATCAGTCCGGTTCCTCAAGCATGCACATACTAAGTTTTCTATGATTCCAGTGTTGGATTCAGTGTGTAAAATGGTTAGAATTGTGTAACCAAGTAAATGCAATTGGTCAGAGCATTTGCCTCATACTCTGAATATTTAAAAAGCTGTATAATATTTGTTTAAATCTCTCCATATTCAGATCATGAGTTTAAAAAAAGGTTGAGAATCCCACATCTAGGAGTTTTCCATGGCATGGCTTATCAAGTCTTTAGGCCCATGTGCTCCACAGAGAGGCTTAAATAACTGTGCTGTTAGAGATGTGTTTCATCTTAGTGTCTCCCCATGCCAACCCTCTGTCCCATAAGGCTCTGATTAAAATATTAACTGTAGACAGCTCAAATCGCTGTGTCTTGATGACAGGAACATTACACTCTTCATACAACAGTGTGGCTAAACATAGTGCAGGATACCAGCTGATGCTGCCACTCGTGTCTGTGTGTATAATATGTGTGTGCTGGGGGACTTAAGAATGTATAACTTTGATTGATGTCTATCACTGAACTTAACTTACCCTCGATCCTGTAGGACACCACATACCTAGCATGCATATTTGTTTTAGATTTATTGCTCTGTTGTCACAATACTTGGATATCCGTGCCCCTGTTAACAAGCCTCTGGAGCAGCATGATAGTGGAGGCATGTTTTGGTGTGTTTGTGCTATGATAAACCTACATAGATGATCTAGAAGATTGTCAGTTCATATCACATCACCTTTGGCAACTGCAAATGGTCATTAATCGTGCAGGGGGATATGAGAGGGTAATGGGTAATGCTATGTTTACTGACAAGGCCTTATCTGTTGCTTGCTGTTGGCGACACACTTTTTATCCAAGACATTAGCCTCTGTGTGCTAATAAATCTTTTGTTACTAAGGCTTATAACAGCTTGCTGGAGTTAATTACAGACATGTGAAACAAATCTTGCATGTTTATGTGATGTACCTTTTCAGAATATGACACAGACATTACTCATTAGCGCCTCTTGTAACTTGCAGGCCTCCAGACAGTCAGTTTATGTATATATGGATGTGGTATAAACATTCACACTGTGTCTTGTACCCCATCCAGCCAGATAAGTCTCTCCGGTAAATCCAAAATGGAAACAGTTGTGCTTTGGCGTGTCATTATTTCCAAAGGGTAAAATGGATTTATTTTTAGCTTGAAACCCCTCATTAGTCCAGCAAGGTCACTGAACAATTAATAGCCATTTATAATGAACTGTGTGCTGAATGTTAATCGTTCTTTTGTGTTGTAGATAAGAGCAAATTTTAGATTTCCAAATGTTGATCCCCTCAATGTATCATCATTTCCCAAACCCAATCAAATGTTATATTTTTGTTCGTCATTCATGAAAGAGACATTAAGTAATGCAGTATTTAAAAAAAAAAAAAAAAAAAACTTTATAGAGGCTGTCTGGCACCTGTAGAAACAGATATGTGCAGATGAAAAATCTGCATAATAAAAAACCTTATAATGACAGTGTACCTGTGAAAACTAATACCAGGCAAAATACTGATTTGAATTATGCGTTTAATTTATTGATTTGATTTATGCCACACCAAATATTGATTTGATTTATACATATAAAGGATTTATGCTTTATGCCTTCATATGCCAGGAACACATGACATGAACATAGAGCAGTAACCATAAGGACCCCCTCTAGTGGCAAAGCACTATACACTCCCCCCCCCCCCCACACACACACAACACAGTAATGTTTTCCCTTTCTAGAAAAGGCCATTGTGCTTTTGATGCGCAGGCTGTATTTCTGTTCTATATTTAAATACTTAAACATGCATTTGGAGTATTTTAATTCAAATTAGCACAGGAAGACCTGCCACTCGGCATCTCTCAGTCTTTCATTCCATAATTCTCTCAGCCAGCTGTGCGTCTGTGTCATTATGGCAGCATACTCCAGGTCAGGGTGCTGACAGGCTCGGAGAAATAATCTCCCATTGTTCATTAACAACACTCGCTGCTTTCTGATGTCTCAATGATGTCATATGTAAACAATCAGGCCATCTGCACATGTTTATCATGCTTCTGTGTAGGAAGGCTTATAGAGATAATTTTAGTATAATCATGACCATTTCTGGACAATTATTTTCTTCACTATTAGACATGTAACACGTTTCTGTTAATTTACTTTATAAAGGTTGCAAAGAAGCATAAACTGTAATGTTTAGTAATGTGTAGTAGTGCACTGTGGCTCACTGCTGACTCAGTCGAACAAGAAAGCAGTATTTTATTTAGTCACCTTAATAAATTTGCTCTTGTGTAGCACTTTTACAGGAGGTTAGTTATTTTAAAGATTCATTACGAAAATGTAAGCCCAAGCAGATATAAAACAGTATGAAAACTTCATCTGTTTGATAAACTCGTCATTGAAACTGTAGTCATGCCGCTTCTGGAATTTGGTCCATGCAAAATCATGGTTTTTAATGAGTAGTTAAAAGTTTAAAAGCATTTCCATGTGCAAACTACAAGCATGTGAGACACTGTGTTAGCTGTAGTATGCAGAAATCAAAGCAGAGAGCTGGAGCAGATCCTCTTTGTCTTGTGTACTGCTTTCCTACTGGGCATGGGCTAGAGCTCCTGCCCCCTGGCCGAACCCAAAACCCTTCGGACCAAAGTTCTTCGCATAGCAACCTGTAGAGCCAAGGCAATGAGAAGAGTTATGCATTTCAAATCCTCCGTATAACCCCACACCTGCTAACTTCAAAGAGGAATAATGTGTAGTCCTGGGTTGAGGGGTGGTGGTGGTGGTTTGTGTTAACTATATACATGTCTAATGTTAATCAGAGATAAACTGAGACATTTTATTTTGCTATCATTAATTCAAAACATTCTCCATTTACTCCATTTATAAAGGCAGAAAGTAAAGCTGCATATTTCAAGCGAGACATTTAAATTGACCAAGAGACATCTTTCTATCAATCATCAAATATTCCAAATGCATATGTATGTTGGCTTGTCTGATGTTTGTATTGGGTGTAAAATATGACACTTTTGGTATATTTTTAAGTGATCACTTGTAGCAGCGAACTCTAGAGTTAAAATGCAGAACTCCTATGCAGTATGTGTAAAGGTTTGCAGGTCTGTAATCCATTTATGTCCATGTTATTCTATTTACACTGTAATTAGAACAGTATCTTATGCTATACCACAGTGTTTTCCAGTATTGGTACAGGAATATTAGAATACACTAAATGTTAATATTCTTCCTGTTCTAACTATTTTACCCTCATGGTTGGAGTCCTGGACCCGAATCATAAACACAGATGTACTCCAAGAGCAAGACTGAAAAAAATGTTTGGATATTTGATATAATAACATATAATAATTTCTGTCACACTGTTGGAAAAAACAACATATAACTAAAATATATGCATGGATTAGTGTCTATTTCTGACTGACAGTTCACCAGATGCTCACCTTTGCAGTAGATCTCTCCATCTTTATCAGCTAGTGTGGTGGACTCCAGGCTCTTTCCACATTTAGCACACCTGAAGCAGGTCTTATGCCATGACTAGTGGAAAATACACAAAAAACTCACTTCACATACATTTGCCACATGTTTATTCTTGCACAGTAAATGCTGGACCATCCTCTACTCTACTCTACATCGTCTTTCCATTTTAAGGAATGTGTGAATATAAGGGGAATTAATGTTGTAGATCACGGCATCATGGAATTTATTAAGTAAATAAATTTTTTTTTAAATGACGACGTCACTTACATTACCAGCTCCCACCACTTTTTCTGCTGCATAAACAGCTTTGCCACAGCGAGGGCATACATCCGAGCTGCCAAATTTCTGTGCAAACTTGGAGGCATTGGGGTTGTTGGTAGGATGATGTGGTGCTTGCCTGTGGGAGAAATGACTTTTTTAATATATATATATATATATATATATATATAGAATTTTCACTACGAAGATCCCCCACTTACTCCATAGGTCTGATCCCCAGTGCTTCACCTGAGTCCATACTCAGGGTTCCGGCGCCACCACCAAAACCATAGCCTTTTGGACCATACTTCTTGCCATAGCACGATTTGCAGTAGATCTCATCCACATGTACTGCTACTGTGGTGCTGTCCAAATTCTTTCTACACACCACTTAGAGGAAACAAAATAATACAGCTGCTGAGTTGCACTCTGTAATATACTTTAATCGGATGGTAGACTCTAAAAATGTATTTAGGTACTGCTTACAAATGCAGTTTCAGGCAGTAATATTATTATATTTATGAGGTGTGAAGTCAGAACCCAGTGTTCTTTCAAGATTATGCACTGGGCTGACGATATTCAAAGACAAACCTAATTTTTCGCCTCATTGTACATAAATCTTGGCCTAAATACTTAAGTTTCTCTCAGTCAAGCTTTCTTTTGTCTCCAGTCTGTGCAAATTCTTTTCTTTAAGAAAACATTTCTGAACTTCAGGAAATAACTAACACAAGTCTCTTTGGATCAAGACTCAATCAGCAACACTTTGTTTATATCGCTGATGCACTGCTACAATATTGCGGATAACACGGTCATAATATTGAGGAGGAGCACACACTGGAGTCCCATATAAGGCATCCACCACCAGAATGACGTTCATTTTCTGACTTCCTAATATGGACACACTTGTTAAAAGAGAGAGGTTAGTCTTCTTCACATGCAACCTAAGAATTCACGGCATGCCATCTTTCTGCACGGATGCCTGGGACATTCTGAAATAGATTAGACAATAATAAGCAGACAGGAAGCCTTGCCTGTTAAAACAAAATGCTAGAAGCTGGTGACTTACTACAGAGAAAGCAGGACTTGTGGAAATACTTCCCTTCGCACTGGACTTCCTCTGCAAAGTACACAGTCTTCTGGCAACAGCCACACCTGTTTCCCCCTCCGAGGGGCATCCTGAACACACACACACACACACACACACACACACACACACACACACACACACACACACACACACAGAGCAACAATACATGGTAAAGTATCTACAGCAGAACAACAAGTAATTTATCTTGGAAATGTGTAGTGAAATTCAGAGTAAACTGGCATGTAAACAACTGCACGTATTTTATATAACACTGTGACTTATTTTATGAATTTAGCCTTGTCTCAGCCACATATGTTACAGCACACACACAGATTTATCTAAATCCCAACAGACACATGGTATTTATTTGCCTTTCAAATGTAGCTGCACATAAACTAAATAAATATTAAAGTTCAAAACATGTAGCCTATTGAATCTTGGAATAAAGGGTCCATGCAGGAGATGAAAAGACATTGGAAGAATGTAATACATGCAGTTGTATGGTCACTTACCTGCAGTCAGTGTGGTGTAAGTGCTGTGGATGGATGGATCAGAATAAGAGTTGTGAAAAGTTCAGTGTTGCTCATGGTAATATCAGAGAGACAGGGTGGGAGAGAGTGGGCAGGACAACAGAGGGAGGAGAGAGAGAGAGAGAGAGAGAGAGAGAGAGAGAGAGAGAGAGAGAGAGAGAGAGAGAGAGAGAGAGAGAGAGAGAGATGAAATGAAATGAAATGACGCAAACTTCTCTCATTCCAGTCTTCATCTGGTTCCTCTCAGAGTCATTTTTTCACCACAGCTTTCCTAAACGGACATTGCATAAAATCTTAATGCTAATTCCATACAAGTTCTCATCCTTCATTTAAAAAAAAAAATTCATCATACATGAGGAGTAATGATATTTAGAATAGTTCAGATAAACAACTATCAGATATCATTGCACCGATGAATAAGTAATGATTAATGAGCGAGGACTGATTTCTTGAAGTCATGTGCCAGAATGATCTGACATGACCTGATAACATGTTAGAATTTAGTTTGACCAGAGGACGTCCTGTTATGTTAGCGTAATCAGTGCTAGAGGGTTGCCTGTATTTCCATACAAGGTGTTTGTTATGTGAAACCGACTCAGCATGAGTCCATCACACACTCAGCCACTTACTCACTCTTTCCACAGGACACCACACAGATACACTTATCTGCATCATTCACACAGGAGATAACCATTCCAGGATAATTGTTTTGATACTATATTTTCCCACCTGTCATATTCAAATATTCAGAGGATGTGAATGAAGCTCTTTTAGCTTGGCTGAAAGTATTTCAGTACTCAGAGATGGTTTTCAGACAGTTAGCATTATTGATGGAGTAAGAACAATGTCCAGTAAAGTGTTTTTAGATTTTTGCACTTCTGCAGTAAATCATTATAGGAACTCGCTGAAAATAATGAGACTTTTCGTTTGAAGTGTTCTTTCTAGATTACGAAAAACAGAGTACCAGAGGAAATCATGTTCAAATCTGCCAGAATTAACCACATCTCAGAACATTTAGCCCACAGCTTAAGCCTGATTTATGCTCTGGTGACTTGGAGGAAAACATATTTAAATCAAACAGAAGGTTGTTTAAACTGACGAGAGAGAGAGAGAGAGAGAGAGAGAGAGAGAGAGAGAGAGAGAGAGAGAGAGAGAGAGAGAGAGAGAGAGAG
>JAOVVH010000023.1:9163300-9173468 GCA_028566435.1 Scorpiodoras heckelii
TGTGAGTGGATCAGACACAGCAGTGCTGCTGGAGTTTTTAAACACCTCAGTGTCACTGCTGGATTGAAAATAGTCCAACAACCAAAAATGTCCAGTCACCAGCATCTTGTAGCTGTATAAATTTTAGTGCACTAGACATCAAAGTGCTGTATATCACAGGAAGAATGCTAATCAGCCTTATTAGCACAGAAACCTGGACCAGTGATGATGATGATGATGATGATGATAAGAGAATGCAGCCTAGACTTTCTTTCTGGAGGTAGCAGTCCCAGAAATGTCTGTTGTTTCTCAATCTCAAAGAAGGATCCTTAACGGCTGCATTTCTACGATGCTATTTCATCGAACTGTTATCGAATCATGCAAAAGGACTGTTCCAATGTCTAGGATCCAGTGAATTTGACTGTGGATGCCAGAAGTGTATCATCTGCATTCTTTAAGCACCCACAATCCTATGTGCAGCATTCACAATGTTGCACCCATGTACATCAAACTGTAGTGTGAAATTGAAGGCAGGACCTTTTCAGTGACTCACACCTGCACACTCACAAGACTGTTCCATCATCCAAATACAAGGAAGAAGTCTTGCCTAGCCTCTAAACGGGCCCAACCTGGTAGGACCCATCCTACCAAGGAAGCATCCTTGGCATCGAGAAACAGCCATCACGTCTGGGCATCCACTAATATCAAAATCCCACTATATGTTCATACTTTTTAATAGTGTCATAAAATAAGATTTTTAGCATGTTTACTGAAAGACTGAAGAACGTTAGGACTCTAGGGTGTTGTGACTTTAGTTGAAGCAAGAAATATGCTAAATTGCTTTGCATTAGCCAGATTTACAATGTATGCCTGCTCGCTAGGTTTTATAATGGTAGGCTTATCATTCCAGCTGTTTCAGTACTGTCCATTACAGGCAGTACTAAAAGCATAGTAAATGGGTGGGGGACGGGGATCTGAATTATTCAGGGTGCTCAGCACTAAATTGGGGTCTTTGAACATTTGTGTTAAGTCAGAAGCTGGAGTGTCAAGTTCCTCTGTAAACTTCCAGGACTTGTATACTGCCTTTATGGTGCCTTGTAAGCTGTAACTGGCAAACTACAATAACGTCATTTCCCACCTCGGCATGTTCAACTTGAAAGTGGGGGAAAAAACATGGACACCTCCATGAAGCTCCATGGTCCTGTGATAATTTAGTGAACTCCAATCATTCGTGCAACATTTTGGACTGAAATCGCAGCACAGCAACACCATTATACAGTAGTGAATAGCTTAGCAACAAGCTAGCCAGAGGATCATAGCGAGTTGCTTAGCAGCAAGTGGTATTTGGTAAATGGTATTGATAACTCTTATGTTGATGATTGCTTACTCAAACCAGCGACTAGTGTGTTCAGTGTTATAGATTAAACCAGGTACTGTGTCTGTATGTTAACTAATCTAAATTCAGTAGTTATAAAGTTATTATTTAAAAGTAGAGGAGGCACTTTATACTGTCCACAGTGTGCACGGTCATGATGATTTGACATCACTCATGATAGTATCTGCACCCCGAAGATATACAGCTCTTCATTAGCACTTACCAAGGCTTCTCCTCAGTAATTGGTCATGCAAAATAATGTGGTCTAACAAGCCACTTTGCCACATCATTTAATGCCCAAGACTCATCCTTGCTTCAGTGGATAATTTCACCTGAATACTAAGAACCACTGTTGTAATCATAAAGATGACCCTGTGCTCATCTCAGGAATCTTATTTACAATATGCTCACACTGAGCATCTTTTAATCACACTTAGTACTGTTTGACTTTCCTCTTTCACACCTAAATACTATAATAATATCACCCTCTTGAGTTGGGTTCCTGTCAAGGATTCTTGTTTGTTATAATCTCAGGGAGTTTCTTCTTGCCAATGCCACCGCTTTCCTGTTCACTGGGAATCTAAATCTACATCCAGATTTCTGATTTCTGATGTAGATTTTCTTACAACATCTAATGTAAATACAGGTAATACTAATTGAACTGAAAACCTCAGTTTTCTGTAACATAACTGGAATTCACAAGCAAGCTATAAATTAAATTAAATAAATTTCAAATTAATTTTAACTTTATATTATCCCTAACCTTACACATCCTGGGCACAATGGCAGAGTAGACTTATGACTCCAGGGTCCCAGGTATGATCCTGAGTTCAGGTTACTGTCTGTCTGGAGATGTGCATGTTCTCTCTGTCTGCATACGGTTTTCCTTCGGGTTCTCCAGTTTCTTTTCTCCACCTCCCAAAAACATGCCAGGAGGTGTATTGGCTATAAATTTGCCCTAGGTGTGAATGAGTTTGTAATAGACCAGTATCCAGGGTGTATTCTCACCTCATACTTAGTAGGCTATGGACCCACTGCAAACATGACTAGGATAGCTGTTACTTAAGATTAGTGAATGACACTTGCCTTAATCACTACTGTACTAAACCATAGAGTAGACCTTCTCATTTCAGTCCGGCCTTCCAGAGTCCGGCGTTTGCAGACCGCGTAGACTGGATGCTTCAAAGGATGCATCCCCGAAGGAATCCCCTGAATTGGGACACAGCTATAGTTTTCTTTTCTTCTGAGCTGCACACTCCACACTCATATGTTTCAGTACCCATTTCTGGTTTATTTAATAAAACACATACATGAAATAAACTAGACATAATACACTTGCATTAATAAAACCTACATTTCTTTACAATCTCTGATGTACATACTTTCTTAGGCAGTTGTGAGCTACTCCTAATTATCATCATGAAAGCATCTTGGAATGCAGGCTGCATTTTTCATCTATATTCAAAGTATCCTTCAACCTGGAACACAGGAGCAAATTCTTTAAAATGCTGAATGTAATTGAAATATTATGTATGTGGTTTCTTCATTTTGTCATTCTTTATGTCTAAGCTGTAAACATAGAGAGGAATGACACAACAGTGACCCCAGTGATGAACTATGTGCGTGAAACTTGACTGAATGCTGGTCCCATTGCCGAAGAGTGCACAGTGAGCTATAGGTTCACTTGACAGTTTTTTTTTTTCATGTTTGGAGATATAGAGTCTTAGTTTGGGATCCGTAAAAAATAGATAGCCCCAATAAGCCCCAAGACAGATGAATAATGACTATTGATTTCGGTGCTGAGCCAAGAAAAAATACAAAGATGCCTCTATACAAACTTTTTAGCTTTTTATGCTGCCATCGGTCATTTTGTGGAACCTGCATATCAGGGTTAAATTCAGACAGGAATTGTCTGAATAAAAATGCACATTTTTGTATATAATCTAAGCTGTGTTTAAAGCTGAATTAACATAAAGTGCTCGAACCACTTTAGGAGGAGATATGAGAAGTTTAAGCCAGGGGTTATACATGTCTCACACATTTCCAACAACATTCAACAACCAAATGCGTTACATCCCAGTAATCATGAAAATTGCTCCCAAGACAAACTATTTACAAAAATATTTTTTAAATGATTGCCATTAGTATTTTTTATTGTAAATGTTTCTCTTTTTGGACATTTATTTATTTATTTATTTATTTATTTATTTTCTAAATAATGTTTTAGCACAAACAACAGTTGCTTTGCCATGTCTGCACTGTTGTAGAAAGGGTAGAGAATATGGCTTGCAGATCATTTCATGTAGCCTTTCTAAAATATCTTTACAAAATTATAAAGCAATACTGTAACCAGCTATACACCACAGTGTCCCAATAAGGGCTGCTTTCAAATAACAATAAATGCGATTAGAGTGCTATATGTATATTTATGTTACATTGAAATGTGCAGGTAAGGCAAGTTAAGGCAAGGTGCTGAGTTCACAAATCTATCTTTTGTCACACTGTTGTTTGTAACCCAGCATAATCACTTATACATATTGCCAAGATCAGTTAGGCTGTACAGATTTTGTACTGATATACTGGTGACCTGGTTATAGCCTAACGGAAAAGTTGTTAATTATTTGTGTATTGGTTTTTTAACATCATATCAGCATCAGTGGCTATACATGACAAGCACAAGGGTACATCAGTAGTTTTTTTTTATCAGATCACAAGTTCAAACACAATCATGGGGCAATTTTTATATGTCCAAATCACCTAACTTGCATGTCTTTGGACTGTGGGAGGAAACCAGAGTATACCTGTGCAGACATGGGGAGGACATGCAGACTCCACACAGAAAGGACCCAGATCGCTGTGATCAAACCCAGGACCTTCTTGTTGTGAGGCAACAGTGCGACTCACCAAGCCACCATGCCACCCTGATACTCTTGTTAAATGTAGGTTAAATCTTTTGAGAAAATCGTGAGCCTTAGTTTTCTGTATGTGTCTTTGCTGATGGTGATTATTGATCCACAATGTATTAATTACTTTAATCAGCCTGTTGAATGTGACTGCCACGAGACATCTGCTTTATTTTTTGAATGCAAATCGAAATTTGCATTCAAATTCACCGTAGCACGAGTGCGGTTCTTTGTGCTGATTGTGGCTCATTGGAATTGTAAAGGGCCATTGTGTCCACGAGTCTTTGTCACCAATTCTTAGTCTTCAAACAGCTACTGTGTGTCTCCTGTTTGTCTTTACAGACAAGATTTGACAACCCTGCTGTGCACACTTTTTTTTTTTTTTTTTTTTTACATTGTTTCTTTTACACAACCCCTGTCTCTGGACCTACTAATATTGAGTGTTGTCAGTTGCGCTTAATGCATTTGGACACAAAAGACAGCAGATCTTAGGCATCTGGCCTGGTCATATCTGCCAGCAATCCACCCCGCTCCTGCAGTGGAAAAAAGACTGATCTGTTTGGTGGGTTTTTTTTAGCATGTGATGGATGGAGTGAGCTAATGCTTAAGACAAAGCGTATGATGATAACAGCCCACACAGAATCCTCTTTCCTTATCACTGCACAGTGTTTAGCATGCATGCTAGGAGAGCTAAACGAATGAGTGTTTGGAATTTGGGATGAATATAAAAACTGAAATCTTTTACAAAATATCAGTCTGTATAGTGACAGTGTTTTTTTTTTTATTATGGTTAAGCGTAAACGGCGAATAAATTGCTGCACATACTGAAGGGTGGAGATAGACAGCATGCGAGAAATGACGATGGGATGCAGGAGATGATCCCACCCAGTCTCTCTGTCTTTCTCCTTTGCTCGCTGTCTCTGTTCTTGCTGCAGCAGCGTGCCTCAGAGCATGCGGCACATGGATCTGGACATGTTGTCATAGCAACCATAGTAACCCCCCCATCTTCGGTGTGACCCGATGAAAAGCAGTGTGGGTGTGTCAGTGTTAATGCGTGGATGTGACTGGAATCCTAAAATAGAAAGAAATGATTGATTATTAATGTACAGAGCAATAAAGTGACTTGATACATTACATGGCTCTTGTTCAGCTTAGTGGAATGCATCTTTTTCCATTTACTCATCTCTTTCAGTCACTAATCCTGGCAGAAATACTGTATATGTGCAGTCCAGAGCCATCGGAAAGATACAGCCATGTGCAATTGTACAGTGCAGTGCAAAATATAAACGGATACTAACCCATGTCACATGCACACATGGACTAAATGCACCTGGTGATGAAAGAGGTCGTAGGGCCCTTTATGTCACTAACACCAGTCGTACACTGTTTCATGTTGGGGCTTGCCTGGGGAGTGTAGGTCATGTGTGTCAGGCTAGAACATGCCTTTGACTTTGAGTCATTCTGCACAATCAAGAAAGATTATTGGGATGCCACATTTGATTTATTTTGTCCATAGACAGTGATTTGATCAAGTTACTGTAAAAAGGAAGACATGAAATTGCCTGTCCTCAGAGAAAGAATATAAAAAATAATTATCATAAACATTAGCACTTATTATGAGTTCTTCTCACCCAGTTCATTAACTCTAGTGTCCTTGTTTTTTTCCTCCCATTTTGCACATTGTCTGTTTTGTATGTGACATTTTTAGACAGAAAGACAAAGGTAGAGTGCAAAATGCTGCTTTCCCAAAGAAATGACCTGATAAAATCCTCTTGCAGTGATTTTCCGGCCTAGTGATTAAAGAGAGAGGCAAAGACTAAATGCAGGACATCAGTGAAGCGCACTGACAGAGAGCATCATCAGCATGAGTCCTGCACTCTGGCAGTCTAAGTCTATCCCTTTTCTGGCCTTTTGCCATTTCATTTTAAAGGTAACATTGATTTTGCTTACTTTTAATGGAACTTATGCTTCACATGAAGTTTTTTTCAAAGCATAGGTGCTGGATTAAAAGTATAGTGTGCCAGATATATTTAGGCCTGCTGTGGAGTTGGTATAAATGCATGAATCTGAGTCATGTGTAGCTGTGTGTGTGTGTGTGGGTGGGTGTGTGTGTGCGTGTGAGTGTGTGGTTGTGTGTGTGGGTGTGTGTGTGTATGGGTGTGTGTGTGTGTGTGTGTGTGTGTGTGTGTATGTATCCACAAGACCAAATGTCTCCACAAGGATAGGAATATCTGATAATTTTTTGACCTTGTGGGGGCATTTTGCTGGTTCCCATAAGGAAATTGTTTTATTTCTGTTGTTGTAGTTAAATAAATAAATACATGAGCCAAAAAGTTTTCATTAATGAGGTTAAGGTTAGGGTTAAGATTAGGGTAAGGCATTGCATTAATTAGCTGCATTAATAAATTTGTCAATGAAAGGTCCTCACAAGTACAGGAATTTGTAGGGAATGAATTATTTTTTTGACCTTAGTAAGTAAGTAAGGAAAGTGGGATTTTGTTGTAGTTTATCACAAAAATTATAAAATTGAAAGAGCCAAAAAGTTGCCTTTTCATTACTGAGCTTAAGGTTTGGGGCCACTACTATTACTATTTCTGAGGTTAAGCCAGAACCACTGTTTTACCGATGTAAAGAAACTGGTGTAGCTTTGCTTCTATACAGAGAGCCTGCAGTAAAAGGCAGGACAGGAGATCCACCCAAAGCAAAATATTACCTCATGGTCATGAAACAGGGTCATTAATAAAGACTTAGCATCACCATTTGGATACATAAAGCACAGTTACAAAGCTACCAAAACATCATTTGCCTTGTAATGAAAGTGCAAACCCTGAAAATGTTTTAGTTCTGATGTATGTGCTTTGTGTCAACAGTAAGTAATGAGGTTTGCGTGAGTGTGTTATGCAGTGCGTGCTTCTTTGCAGTCATGTGTGGTTTTACTTCAACTTTAATCTTTTGATTCAATGTGATTAAATATTGTAAGGTTATTTTTGCTCTGGGTATATTACACAATGTAAGAAGCAAAACAGCCTTTCTTTGAATACCAGTAACAGTTGTAATTGGATCATATCATGGATGTGTTGTAATAACTACACTGTTACGGTTGGTTTTTTTTTTTTAAATGAAAATAAAAAATATATTTAAAAAAACAACATGATAACAGTAACTCAGACAGTGCAGTGTCAGGGGTGTTGGGTTGCTGTTTGTGGAAAACTTCATTACATCATTCAGCAGCTCAGATACATCAACATCATCACGTCTCAATTTAGGGACAAAAGACGTATGACTCCATGCGAGTGCTGGTAACCAGTCAGAGGAAGGAACGAGACTAAACAAACCAAACCAAGTCAGAGTGATGGTCAATGAAATATTGTAAGAGGAAAATGGATTTAGGAGTAGAAGCTTTTTCTTCTTGCTGAACTTCTTGCTGATTTATCCTCGCACTGATATTTGTATCTTTTCCCCAGTCGGGAGGTCATGTAGCTTGAGAATACATGGTGGTCAGTTACATGGTGTTTGCATGTTTCTTTGTATTTTGTCTTGTAACCTGAGTTGTACTGGGTGACACTGAGTATCCAAGGGCATTTTATCAACTCAAGTGTGTATATTTATTTCTTTGTGTTTTAGCTAAGATGTAACACTGTCAGGCTAATGTCTAAATTGTTTGACAGGTTAGAGAAGAAATATTGGATGGTACACGAGTACACGTTTGGTTCTCTACACTGTAGAGATAGAGGTAGTGGGCTACTTTGCATCTATTAGCACTGGAAACTCTCAGAATTATCTGGCATACAGTTATACCCAAGCCAACACAGCAGCACACTGTGAGATTATAGTACAGCACTTACAAAGTTTTGCTCTTTCATCTGGTAATCTTAACGGTAACAGACACACTGATGTGCAGCATAATGTTAAAGTAAAACTCATCTATACTGAGAAAACAGGATCATGTATTTATAGTACTCTGCAAAAGTGATAGGCACCCTATTCTTTTTAGATACAACTTTCGTTATTGATGAGTTCTGCATTATTCAGCCAATACAAAAAGATTTTATATTTCCAAATGTTACTTTTCCAACAAAAAATAAAATGTTACACAAAAATGTTTGTATGTCAGTAACGAAAGCAACACATTACATAACAGACCACTTTTTTTTAGACAGAAAACATAATGAAGGCTGCTGGTTTTGCATGCAAAAAAAGAAGTAAGTGTGACAGTCAAAGTCTCCAGAAGAGCTGTGGCAGATTCTCCAAGACTCTCAGTAACTTACCAGCTAATTACTGTATAGTATGATGAAGAAGTCGTAGGCACATGCAAAGACTTGCAGTAAAGCAAAGATGCCTTCGAAAATAATGATGTTTCTACGTTAAAGAAAACACGAGTGGAGATTTTGACTGTCGCACTGACTTGCAAAACTTTTCCAATGCAAAACCCAGCAGCTTATTGACATACAAATATTTTTGTGTAACATTTAATTTTTTGTTGGAAAAGTAAGGTTTGGAAATTTAAAATCATTTTGGACTCAATAATGCAGAACTAAAAAAAATAATAAAAACACCAGTAACAAAAGTTTTACCAAAAAACAATAGGGTGCCTAAGATTTTGCACAGTACTGTATATTGTCAGTGTACCAATTACTTGAGCTGTGTCCCAGACTACATACCACAGTATTCCTTAGAGCACATTATGCAGTTTTTGGACACAGCTTTGATTGTCTCTGAGTGTGTATTGCCTTAGAATTCACAGCTATGAGATTAATGCATTAAAAACTGTTCTTCTGTTGCATGCAACAGCATTTTTTCTCACAGAGAGGGCAAAATTCCAGAAATCTTACACCCTCTAGCTTTTAAAAATACATATGGATAGAGGTGTGGTGATAAGGGGTGGAATAACAATTGTTTATGGACATAATTAATGAAATATGGTTAAATACGGTTGTCATTCCAAACCCTGACTACACAGTCAGAGGCACTTTGGGATGTAAACGTAGACTAAAAACTGTTAGGTTCACTTAGTCACGCTTAGGATTAAAAAATCATGTGCTATAAATGAGTATTTGTGCATTTCAGTGTTTGCAGCAACAATTCAAACATATTAAATGTATAACTTTACATATGCAGTGACAAGCCAGGTTTAATGATAACAGGTTTTCATGTTTGTTTGGTTTTGTTTTACACTTCCTGCCCACACCTGTGCCTATGTATGTCTCTGTACAAGAATAGCAAAGCTTATGAACTTGTTTTTATATGATGTCTTTAGTTTTTAAACCAGAAGATTCTATTTGGTGTCTAAGTCTATGGCTGTGTTCGTAATTAGGCTTAGTAACAATAATAGGTGTGTACATAATGTAGTATATGGTTTGGTAATCTGCCTCTGGATTAATAAGTGCAGAATTTGTCATTTTATTTGCCCTCTATTGCCATAGCTTTTTAATGGTATGTTATTTTTTTTCTTAGTCTTCTTCGTTATGCATTTCTGTCGATTGCACAACAGAAGTGTCAAAAACATATGGTGCGTGGCGGCCACGTTTCTCAGTAACAGCTGAGTGGTGGGCGCAGTAAGTAGAGCTGATAAGAATATCTACTAACTGTTACACAAAGTAAAGCTGATAATGAACAATAAAAGAGTCTTGTGGAGATAATCTGCCCTGCAGTCTTGACGCAAAACCACAAGTAATAAAGCAAATGCATGCAAGTCTGTAATTAATCTGGTTTTGCTTAATATGGCGATGCTGCAGCTGAGGTTGGCAATACTAAAGATAAGAGCTATTAGCTGTACTTCACCAATTATAATCACACTGTCAAATGTAAAACTAAGCATAATAATAATAATAATAATAATAATAATAATAATAATAATATTTAATAATAATAATAATAATAATAATAATAATAATAATAATAATAATAATAA
>JAOVVH010000023.1:9179753-9195046 GCA_028566435.1 Scorpiodoras heckelii
AGGATTAGAGGATGACTAACACAAACTGTGCAACAACAGATGAGCTACTGTCTCTGACTTTACATCTACAGGGTGTAAAGTTCAGGGTGTAAAGTTCAGCTATATGGTAAGTGGACCTGAGAAAATGGACAATGAGTGTAGAGAAAAGGAGTTGGTCATAATGTTATGCCTGATCGGTGTAGTTACATTTAATGCTGCAGAACAACAGTGAGACAAGTTAGTTCTTGTTATCGCATGTTAAAACATTTGTTTCCTCACAACTCACTCTCTATTTTTTAAAAATCTCTCTTGACGTTAATAAGACAAAAAAGCAGTTTGTCATGTTACTGAGAACCAGGAAGTCCTCTGTTCTGAAGATTCTCCCATGGCGGAAAACTTGACTGTTACAAACACGGGTACACTGACACCGGGACTCCCTTTGTAAGGGTGTGTTCAGACATGTCAGCCTTGGTTCGATTAAAACAAACCCCGGTGCGATTGCTCTGTTAGTGCGGTTTGTTCAGCATAAGTGTGAATGCTTACTTTTGAACTCTGGTGCCTACCAAATAAGTGGACCAAGGCTGGCTGAGCAGGTCCGTTTCTAAACGAATTCTGGTGAGGTTCGTTTGAAGTGTGAAGACAGTACGAACCAAAGGCATCTAAACAAACCAAACACAGGAAGTGATGTCACAAGATGCGACACTAAAGAGAACAGAGCGCATTGAAGTCCACCTTCTTTGTTATGTTCAGTGGAAGAATTTCTGACACTGTTTTCACACCTTTATACATTTTACATTCTATTGCTGTGTTTCCAGCTGGTAAAAATACCACCAGGTATACACAACCCTGATAAGTGCATTAAACCTAGAATGGCATATTGTTCTGATGATTGGCTCGCAAATGATACATCATATATGCATTTTTACTTATTTTGGTTCAGTTGTAAATTTGTGAGTGTGAACGCTACATTGGATCATTTTTTTCTTGTTTGGTCTTGACCAAGGGAACCGAACTACAAATATAAACACCCTAAATATTGAATAAACCCACTTACAGAAAACAACACTATTTCAATAATTAAACTCTTTTCTTTGTTAGAATAACAGCCTATTTCTTTAACCCACTGACCAATATGCTTTGTTCAAGCTGTTACTGTAGAAGTAATAACATATTTGAATGAGCACATTAATATAAACCTGTGATTTAAGTTACAGCAGGCATCACTTTTAGAGCTGCTGTTATAGATAATTAGTCCACACATTCAGAGCTGAGAATTCAGTAGCACTGTGGTGTAATGCTTTAGAAACCCAACAATCACAGGCTCTTTATAGAAAGTGTTGCCTTTTGTATAAGATCTACAGGTGTGTTTTGTTGTTAATTAAGATTTATTCACTACCATTTTCATTATTTTGTTGACACCCTGTAGTTTAAAGGGTCTCTTTGATCCTAATGTTAGCTTGTATCGCATCCTGGAGCGTTCTCGTAAACTTCCTCTATATTACTGCACTAATCATTGAAGTTCAAGCACTTGCTTTATAGGTTTACAGAGATATTTTACAGCTTGGACTTCAAAGGGGAAAGCCTAGCAGATTTGATTAGCTTGAGGAAAACCAGAGAGGAATACAATGGCTAGATAAGTTCATGTATAAAATCTGCCAGGTCAGGGGAAGGCTAAATTGGAAGTGAGCTGCTAATTAGAGTAGTTCTAAACTTTTAGAAACGATAGGTCTGGGTTTTGTTTTTTTTTAAGTTTAGAGCAGCATATTTGTGAAAGGAGGGTGTAAACTGACTCACACTTGGCGTGAGGGATGAAAGGTAGGAGTTGTCCCAAAGCCCCTGGTGCTTTTGGCATGGAGATTGAACTTGGGAGGAGTACAACACACTATAATAATTACACCCATCCTCTAGCCAATATTTCAAACCCAAACAGCCACCCCACTCACTCAGTCATTTCTCATTTTCTTAAGTCACAGAACAAGCATGTAACTCAACCAGCCTACCTGGATCAAGTCCAGCAAAAACAATGGCTTGATTTTCACCCCTTTTTCAAGTTTGGCATCAATGACTGCCGACCAACTATCTTTGTTTGTATTTGCTTCATCTTACAGGCATACATCTCGACTAGCTGATAGCGAAAACTCTTAATTACTCACACACCATACCCATACATATTGAATTATCTCGCACAGCCCAAAAGCCCATGAAAAACAGCTTCACTGCATCACCAGACAGCCCCCTAAGCTGTAAGCTGCCCATTCAGCAGCCCATTTTCTGTAGCAGTTAGTTTGGAGAAACATGGCTGACTAAGTTCAGTATTTTAAATGCTTGAATGATAATGGCTGAAAAAGACCCAGTTTCATACAGTAATCTGATTCTTGTTAGTGCTCCAAGACTATATGCCTTTTCCTTCCATCTGTTAACTTTAACCTTGCTGTTTACTGTATTATTCCAATTTTACACTCACCTTTAACTAGGGATGGGCATTTTGGTCATATAGACAGCTTGAAACGAGAAAGTACTCGAGTCCTCATATTTCGGTGGGTGGGCTGAATTGATCTCGCAATGAGTGTAATCCCCAGTGTTGTTCTCCCAACTCTGCTAGCATCGCCTGTAGGTCTGACTGTAGAAAAAACCTTATTCGTGTCTGGCTAAGGTCTTCCTGTTCGCCTGACATTTTGTGTTTAAATGTGAGGTGATACCACGTTGTACTTGTAGCAGAGTTATATGGCAACTTCGCGCTGCATAACTTACACTGAACTGCGTTTAGTTTAATTTTGTTATAGTGTCCTCACCTCACTGGACATTTTCTAAGCCATTATCTTGTGCTATAGCTTTGGCCTAGAAGAGGCTCCAGCTCCAGTCTCTGAAATGATCGTCATCTGTTCAGTCATCTGTTCCCAGAACACAAATGCCACTTTAACCAATCAAAACATTTTAAATGTGTTTATTTAAAAAAGAAATATGTGCCTCAATTTCTGGAAGGATTCATGTCGTGTTGTTTGGTACTGGATTCTGATCAGTGTATTTCATTAAGTGGCAAGAGTCAGTGACGCATTTATCGTGTTGTCCTGAAAGATCATTGTGGTCACTTGCGAGTACTCGAAATCTTTTGCACGTCCCTGCTTTTAACCAATTTATTCTTGACCTAAATTTTATTTGCAAAAGCTAGTGTCAAATAAATCAGGGTAGGGAATCCCTTTCCTACTTAAAGCAACCTTATATCAACTTATCATTCGCTTTCTGATCTGCTTCCCTTCAAATCTGTATATGCTTCTGGTGGCCTTGTGGCAAGCACTGGAAATCTGGCACTGTTTTTCACAGCTGTGTCCTGGCAAAGGGGGATTTATAGGATTCTCACAGGAGTGTCGGGAATGCAGTGGTCTTCTGCTGCAGCTTTCAACCCATTATAAAGTGGACAGGGCTTGGGAGACCCTCTATTACAGGTTCTGCCAGGTCTATATCCATGTATATGGATTTACAGTTTTATCAAGGTACTATGTATGTAATATTCTGGACTTACATCTGGATCTACAATGTTTGATATTATGTAAAGTTTAAAATCAAAGCCTATGCTTCATAATTAACACAGACAATATAATGGTTTTTCTCCAGGTTAGCAAATATTTTGTTATCTTTGCCTTTGATATGATCTCTGCTTTTGTCCTACAAGTGTCTAATGAATCTTGCTGACACTTTGTCTTATAGTGTGTATGGCTCCAAAGTGCCACTCTTGCATTTTCAAAGTATGCAAATGGAAACCTCTGTGGAAAGAGAATAAGAACCCTTGGTTGTTCTTGTGCTGTGGCTTTTGGAGAGCCGTACAGCTTCAGAGCTGTCTAAGCATGCCCATTCTCTCCCCGGCACTCACAACCTGTGATTAACACTAACTGCCGGCTTCTTAACTTCTGCCTTCCAAGATTCACCAGGATGTTTTTGTCCTCCCCCCAGCACTTTGGCACATCTAATTCCCTTTTTCCATTGGTAAAGACCGTGCTTAGCCTTTAACCACTGAGTAATTTGGGCTCTGCGGGGGGTTTTACAATGGTCATGAAATGCTGATTGTTGACTATAGATGTCAAATACAAATGAGAGGTATATAAATAATGAATGAAATATGTAATGGAGAGAGAAGGAGTATTCTGAAATGCTGAATACCCCTAAACATTTTGTGAGCACACAGAAGGAACGGCTTAAGCTGAGAACACATCCACTAAATACATATCCGTGTGAAATACTAACCTACCTTGATAAATCAGCAAGGTTGAGATGTTGTGGAGTAAATGTTTGCTCAGTGTGAAGAAGACTGTGTTCTCCTTTATTAGTGAGATTTCATAATGTCTTGCCCAGGGCCAAATATAATTACAGTAACAGATTGGGCAGTTAAAGTGACTCTATTAAAATAACAATGATGGCTGAACTGCAAAACGTCATTACTTTGTTCAGTTAAAAATAATCATTTTGTCTAAATAGTCTGATCTAATTCATATGTTTCATTCAATGATTTATTTGCAATGGATATTTTTAGTGAATTACGAAATGAGAAACTAAGAATACCTTTGGGGGTGTTAGTAAAACAGCAAAAGAAACACACAAGTCAAAGGATTAAAAATCCTTGTGCTTTTTCAGCTACAAGGGCTTTAGTAAGGTCAGGCACTTGATGTTCAGTGATGTGGCCTGCTGTAGAGTCAGTGGGTTTGAGATCAGGACTCTGTGCCTTTAACTAGAGTTTGTCCATTCCAAATATGGGAAACCGCTTCTTCATAGACTTCACTTTGTGCACAGGGGCATTGTCATGATGAAACAGGTTTGGGCTACTAAGTTACAACCACACCCTCTACACCCTATACAACTGTGTGCTTCAGACTTTATGGGAAGGGATACAGTTTGGGGAAGGCCCACATATGGGTGTGATAGTCAGATGTCCATAAACCTTTGGCTATAAAATGTCATTCTGGTGCTTATGAAGAATAAGATCTTTAGTCTTTGTTTGAAGACACAAAATCCTGGTGTCTCAGCTGTTCAAACAGCAAGGAGAGGTTCACCCCAGGACACAGAATAGTCTTGACACATGTCTTCCTTCTACCTTAAGATGTGCTGGGTCAAGTTGAGCTGTGCTAGAGGGCTGAAGTGAACATGGTGCAGGAATGGTTGTGATAGGTGCCTTCAGGTAGGTATGGTCTGGTCCATTTTTGGCTTTGTAGGCAGCTCCATGAAGGCTTTGGAAGGATGGGTTGATATGGCATACTGAATCAGTTGTAAGAGTTGGATTGCGTGCAGGGACAGACTTACGAGTAGCCAGTTCCAGTATTCCAGACACACAATGAAGAGGGATTGAACAATCACCTGTGTGGCCACAGAGTAGGGTAATGGCTCGATCTTCCTGATGCTTTAAAGGAGAATCCTTCATGACCAGGTTAGCAATGTCAGGAGATAAGTGTAGTTGATTATCCAGAAGGTTGTGTGAGGTGTCAAATGGTGTGATCTGAGAGACCAGGAAGAGAGATCTGAAAAGACGCACACCACCTAAGTCTTACTGGGATTTAATTTCAGCTGATGAGCTGCCATTCTTGACAACAGGTCTGCCAAACATACTGAGATCTGTGCAGAAACATGAGTGTCAGAGGGAGGAAAGAAGCGGATAAGTTTAGGGTCATCAGCGTTACCTCGCTGAGAGACTGGCTATAGATGGAGAACAAAGTGAACCCAGCACTGGGCCTTGTGGAACACCAGAGGAAGTCTGCATGGAGCAGAGGTGGAAACCCACATCAGATTTATCCTAGCATGCCCAGTTTCATGATGCTGGATATACCCACTTTTACTTACACTACTCGCTGGGTCATTTACATAGATTTTGGCAACCTAGCTAACTAGCAGCTGACATTGACACATTATTTCATCAGACTTCTGTTTAATGGAGTCCTCTGACAGGTGGCTCTGACTGCAAGATTATTGAGAAACTCGAGTTATGAAAATTAGTAATGTTTCCATTTTGTTGGTCTGATGTTTACAGGCTGAATGGAGCCAGCTGCAAAAAGCATCAGCATGTGAAACACAAAAACCTTTTCACAGGCAGTGCTTGAACTTTGATAGCATTGGAATTGCAAGTGAAGAGCATGAAACCAACTTCAGCAACAGTGAGAGAGAGTTTATTAAGCCGTATAGAAGGAGTTTTGTATGTAACAACTCGGAAGGAAAGGAGCAGGGTGAAGCAACCAATTTTTATTGGTAAGGCTACCAAGATCCTGGGACTTGTTTGTGCTGTTTAATTTAATTATAGATAAAGGAAAGGTAAAATCAGGTGTTACATTTATCTTTTTTTCTCTCTCTTTTTATTGGGTAAAAAATCCAAGACATAAAATAAGGATGTTTCCATATAAACTAATGGGATGATGTCAGATCCTATGACAAAGCAGTGTCTAATTGGACTATTTTTTTTAAAAACAGATACTTAAAATGTATATTATTTTATTAATTTTTTTACTCTATTTTGTTTCTTTTCCCCCAGAATAATTAAATATAATTCTACAGCTTCTATCGCTGATACAGTATTTATCAATATTTTCCATTTTTATGCAGTATACTACTCTAGATTGACTCTGCTTGACTGTATAGTAACTGTATTTCTAGCATTATAAAGATCAGTACTGATAAGCATTGTGCTGAGCTCTGTGTGTGCTTTCATTCAGGTGCGTGTGTGGTTTTTGGGTATTATGCGGTGTGAATCTTGCCCCTCCCGTGCAGTGAGTAAATCCTGCCAGTCTGATTAGCAACAGCCAGATTGTCCTCTTTCAAACCACATGGACACCCCACTGGCTTAAACCCCAGACAGGACAGTGGAGTAGCATTGCCTTTCACAGCCAGCGATACTTCCAACCATCTCAATGTCATGAAACCATGTTGCATGTACCTTGCTAATGAATTGGAAGGACGCACTGTCTTTAGCATCCTGTCTGCTGCACGTGCCACTTCAGGAGCAGCTGGGCACTCAGCATGACTGTCTCTCAGTCTAGTCATATAGTGAAGATGCCTGATTCTTTAAGAACATGTATTATGATCCCTGGAGATTTTAAAAAGTAACGTTAACCCAATGTATCTTTCTAAATTTGTTGTATCAAATTTCTTACGTTTCCATTATACAAGTACACGGGATTTTTTTGTTCATTAAAACTTAATCAACGTTTGTTTTGTCTTTTGCTCTCTCTCCCTCTGTCCCTGTCTGTTTGCAGGTGGGATGAGAGCAGCTCCATCAGCAGTGGTTTGAGTGATGGCTCTGATAATCTGAGCTCAGAGGATCTGAATGCTAGCTCCTCACTGAACTCACTGCCCACTACGCCAGTTGGTTCCCGACGAAACTCCTCTGTCATGGTAAGTTTTTCTGCGAACATTTGCAAGAGTCGCCCGTCTACACCCATCCTAAACAATTTCTTGTGTTCAAGTATGACTACATAGTAGCATGTCATATGTAAGGAATAAAAACCCCAAGCCCCAATGTTCCGAAGTTTTATACCTCTTATTTAACATTCATTAGTCCACAATTACATTTTTAAAATCTGATTATAGTTTCGTATAGAAAGAAAGATAGATATATACATAGAGTACTTTACTGATCCCTTGTTTAGTTGCAACAGAACAATTCACAAAGCAGTAACTAAGTACCGGTAAATGCAAATAATATTAGCAAAAGAATAAGTAAAATAATTGAAGGGAAAAGTGGTCATAAAATGAAGGATGGAGGAATGTGCGATAATCTGTATGAAAGGAATAAATAAGCAGATAAATGCATTGTGGAAGAATGTGAAAATGTTGTGTTATATACAGTCTGAAAGCAGTTGGTATGAATATGAAGGACCTCCTGTACCTCTCTTTGCAGTTCTGTGGCTGAATCAGTCTGGAGCTAAAGGTCTTCCCTTGCATAGTCATATGTTTATGCAGGGTGTAAAAGGCGTAATGTTAATGTCACGTTTCTACTGTTGCGAAATATTCATGAAATGAGTTAGTTCCTGTTATCATTTGCAACAATATCTATAAACAGTTGTTTCCATGACCAACCCCTGTTTTTTCACTGACTTAACATTAATAAGAAAAAAATGCAGCTTGTCATGTTACTGAGAAACCACAAAGCCCTAACAAAAGATTTTCCGGGAACAGCCTTAATAGGCACTGTATCAAAAATAGCACATAATTTTAATCCATTTTTGAGACATGTCTGCCACACAAGTTCTACCGTAACAATAATGTATAAAAAAGCACTATACAAACAATAACATATTCAACCAAGTGCATTTATATAAAACTGATTTACTTTACAGTTGGCATTATTGTCAGAGGTGCTGTTAGAGAAAATTAATAACCTTCTAACCAATCAGATTTGAGTATTCAGCAGTTCTATCCAGGGGATAATTCCACAGGCCACCACAGTTTTATGGACACAGTTGAACTGTACTTTGCTTAATATTTGTAAATATTATTATTTACATGTACTGTAATGATTTTCCAACTTTCTACTAATCGGTCCAGGTTATTTACAGACCTGCTTATAATTGATAATGAACTGAGATCCCACATTCTCAGAACTCCTGGTATAAAGGACCTGTATTTATTAACAACAAGTATTTAAAGTATTATTTTTGGTACTGACTCTGAATTTTCCAGAATGTGAATCAGAATGTGGCCTAATTTCTGGTGTGAATTTACTGCTTGTGTATAAAAACACTCTGTGTTAGATTATGGTTTATATGTCAAAATGCTTACATCTGTATTCAAGGCTGTGTTCACATTACAGCTGAAGATCTTTGCCCGAACCCGGTGGGACCCGATGGGACCCGATGGGTGGGGTCGGGTTCGGGCTTAATTTCTGTCATTTTACACGGGTTCAGGCCGGGCTCGGGTTTGAGCGGTAAATGAGCGGTCAGGTGATGCATTTCGATTAGCGCCAGAAAGATGCAAAAACGGATGCCGAGGAGGTGAAAAGGAGGCTGGCCTCTGGCATTTATGTTTTGGTTGCACCGTCAGCGAAAGTAAAGTTTGAGGTGTGGAAAAGTTTTGACCATGTCCATAATGAGAATGATGAGCCAATGACATTTGAATAGCCTAATGTTGGGCTGTAAACGGGTCCGGGCTTTTAAAACAGTGTACTTGTTGGGGTCAGGTCGGGCTCGGGTCAAATTCTGTCGGGCTCGGGCTGGGTCAGGCTTGACTTTCCAGGCCCGATTACAGCTCTAGTCCACATGCATGTGTGCAGCTCTTTGACCTGTGTCTGATCCGACCCCATACAGCCACAAAAATAACATCCATAAATCACGCAGCACAGAAGTCAGAACCTTATGAGAGTCCTGGCTTTGCGTTCCTCCATTTGAATTAGGAGCGTCTGAATCACATTGCATCATTTCTTCCTGGCCTGAAATATATGCTAAGCAGCGTTTACTGAAATCTTTGCTCAGTAATACTTGAAATTAAATAACAGGTGAAGAAATTGCAGCTCAGCAGGACTGAAGAAAAATGAAACCACATTAATAGATTCACAGGGTTGGTTGCTATGGCAATGTGGCCTGCTTGAGATATGATATGATAGATACATACAAGCTTGCGTACAACAAATTATAAAAGACGGGACGGCAGGTTTTAGCATTAATGTTGATATTTGTTGTGCCATGTGATGTTCATGTTTGCCTACATTTTTTCAATCACACATGTTCAGCATTTCTGACAGGTCAATAAATGCCAATCATACATCTTTCAGACCCAGACAAAGCATCTTCAAGCATCATCAAGATCTTTGTAGTATTCCTAGTTTACTTTTCCATGGAGGAAAGATTACTTGTCAAGTGAACTAGCACATGGCCGAGCCATTTATATATATTTTGGAGCATATTATTATCTTCAAGTCATTATGGTTGAAAAGTCCTCTAATTCATTTGACTGCTGTATTTGTGTTTTCCATTACAGCTTATGTGAAAATGTAAAATCTTGCCATGTTTCATCATCATACCACAGACAGCACATGGCTAAGCAATAATGTTACTTTATTGCTTAGCCATGTGAGAGACGATGTGGCATTTTCCACACGTTGGTGAATAACTTTGATTCCAGTGATTTTACTCGTATGTTCATTCTAGCGCATCTTCTGTGCATTTTGTGTGTATTCACACTCAGTCTGAATACCAGTCTGAACCGATTGTTTTGGGAGGTGGGCTTATAAATTGCAGGTTTGCTTGCACATAGAAGAATTCGTGCATGTTGTTTTGTGCATGTTGTGGATGTAGTTTTGCAAAATGGCCGGCACTTGGTTCATCCATTTGCTGACCAACACTAAAGAAGCGTAGAACAGCACTTTTTGGATGCATGGAATGTCATCGTTATGTAGGCCAACACGAGGCAAGCATTGTTTTGTGCACCGTGCAAAGGTAAGCTAATTACAGTGCAATCCAAGTGCTTTAGTCCTATAAAAGTCTGGTTTTACATATCTGCAAGATGTTCCATCTCCTCCACTGACCACAGCAACCACTTCACTGCAAAAACGAAAATTAAAACAGGTAGTAACATGATAAATTGAACCAATTACATTACCCTGATGCAGACCGCACTACAGTTCTGTGGAAGGGAGCACTAGACCATCGTTTTTCAAGGGGACCAGGGATCAGTTCTCTGAAAACAGCTTTCACACATCACACCAAACACCAAACCCACCAAACTCTCGGTGGAGATTCCCAGGGTCCCATATATGACAAAATGCTACTTGAGATGACATGAACAGGGGGAACAAAAGTAGTCCTTGCCTGAGGATCAGGACGAGGTTCATTCCTCTGGAGTGAAATTAATATTATGCTTCATTAAGACCAATATCAGTCTCTCTTTCTCTACAGTGTTTGTTTATAGCTATGCAGGTATACTGATCAGGCTTTAAATAACTGATTTACAACAGACAAGGACATTCAGACAAAATACAGCACAATGTACCGGTATATGTGCAGAATATGTCTGATTCTAAACAAAACCAAAACTAGTGTTATTTGGAAATTTAAGAGGCAGAGCACACTTCATATTTATATTATAAAAATATTTTAAATGATGTTTCCAAGCAGTGCAATTTAACATCGTCGAGTGGGTTTATGGAATACTCTGGCACAACGAATGAATGATTGTGTGTGTGTTTGCATGTCTGTCAGCTGCGTACAGATGCAG
The DNA here is from genome assembly GCA_028566435.1 of Scorpiodoras heckelii. Lineage (NCBI taxonomy): Eukaryota > Metazoa > Chordata > Actinopteri > Siluriformes > Doradidae > Scorpiodoras > Scorpiodoras heckelii. The sequence goes on from JAOVVH010000023.1 coordinate 9,190,914, forward strand.
AGAAGCGCTCTCTGGTGGAAAGCGGTCTTGCTTGGTACAGTGAGGACAACAAGGCCTTACAGAAAGCAGACAGTGGAGCCTATGATACAGGCAGTCTGAAGACCGAGTCCTCCAGCAAATACAGAAAAAGCAGACCAGCAGAGGGCGCTGCGCAGGACAAGACCCCAAGACGAGAGCTGAAAAAGCCACAGAGCCTCGGACAGCCAAGCAGCTTCAAAAAGGGCCAAAATCCTCCAGTTGGCGTCACATCTCCCATCACTCACACATCACAGAGTGTGCTGAAAGTGGCAGGTGAGAAACAGTGATACATTTCATCTTACTGTAGTTCCATTTGTTTTGCAGTTACAAGCAGTTGTACATATACACGAGCCAAAAAGACAATCAGATCAAGACTCTATTCACAATAATTGTATAGTAACGCACACACTCATGTACACACCTGCCCCATTGTAGCATTCCTTCTCAACATCAAAGCCTTTTCCGCATGTCTTGATGATAAAAAGATAGGATTTCTAGAGTAAATATGCATATCAACTAACATGCAGACAGGAAAACAGCCCAGCTTATCTGTGTTATTTTACCGTATCTTCTTAGCTCCAATCTTATCCAAAACATAAAGCCTTTTTTTGTTCAAGTGCACTGGCTCACTCAAAAAAGGATAAGTGTTAATGGGTGATATTATGGTTTTTTTGCTTGCCACTGCTGTCAAACATAAGCTCTCAGAATGAAGACCAGATGTAGAGTTGAACTCAGAGTAATGTCTCTTCAGCAAATATCACAGTGCTATCACAGGAGATGGAGGGAGTCGCTCTGTAGTGGATGCCAGAATTTGATTAGAGTAAAGACTTTGGGAGGATGGGGAGAGATCTTAATCCAGCACTCCTCACTTTGTATACTGCCTTTACGTCTAGACAGCAGCTTTGCTTAATAAAGAAATATGAACAATTGCTGTGAATGAGGTTATTGTAATTAGTTCTTCTTTTACATGTAAATGGCATTCTGTGTAACCTTTCAGTGGAGCATTTCTGGATCCACGCGACATTTAAATGCCAGAGAACGAGCACAGTTTATTGAAGGACAGCTGTGATGCCTCACAACATTTTAGGCATTTATCAGATTCAGTACAGGAGTCCGGTTTGGTATCATGATGCTGGGGTCATTTTCCTGATATGTTCTTGCATGATAGTGTATCAACATTCACCACCGGTTTAAGGACTGGAGATGAAGAACAGAAATCACCGTGTTTAAATTGTTGCTCAGTCACTTTCAGTAACTGCTTTATTTTTCGTGGTCAGGATGGAGGTGGCTCTGGAGCCTATCCCAAAAACACACCCTGTACGGGACACCAGTCCATCATAGTAGCTCAAGTTCATTTTGGTCAGGTTATTGAAACTTTTGTTTAAATGCAAGCATAATAACTGGTCTTGTTGATTCAACATAGATAATATTCAGTGTTTGATTATAAGGATGCTTTTTCCATAATCAAAATCATAACCATTGAAATAAATATTATACTCATGTTATAGAGTAATCTTAATGCAGTGATTAATGACATAGAATATTGGATGGAATAGGATGTAATGACTTTTTAGGTACATGTATAACTTGCATTCTTATTAGCAAAACGGTTTAGCACAACCCCTTGGGGACTACACTCAACAAACCTCTTATAAGGAGCAGACTGATCTACGGTCAGTACTTGTATGTCATGTCCTTCCTGTAGAGAGTTATATGGGTAGAAAACAGCCCGAGTCTAGATCTGTCTTCTTACTGTGATGTGAACAGCTATGCTCTGTGGTTTTGGAGTACTTGCAGAGAACATTTTTTTAGTTATATGGCTGATGTGTTGTCCTCTGTGACAGTTTCGATGCTATCTGATCACACTGTGCCTTAAGTAAATACAAATGGATTTGTGCTTACTTGTCTTCTCCTTCTATATACTTTGAGTCACATTAAGTAGATCCAGATGCAAATGAACTAATCTTGTCCATGCTGTACACATCACATGAACTAAATTGTGAAATATGCTGATGCTGTTTGTCATTCAGTAGTTTACTAACTTAGAGCCTCAGCTTTTCACTTTTTTTATGCACGAAATGTCTAAAATTACTTTGAATTTAGTTAAAATTGTCATTGATTCATTAGCTCTTTATTTTCAAAATCCTAATGCCTTCACTGTGATGAAGAAGTTTTATTCTTTCTTTTAGCCACACCTAAAGGAGATGCTAAAGTTGTGGATAAGCAGAAGTTGTCCCTGAAGACTTCAGGCCTGCAGCGTTCCCGCTCTGATGCAGGTCGGGAGAGCGTGGAGCACCGCAAACCCCCCTCAGGCCTCGTGAAACCCACCGCAGGCAGCTTTGGCTACAGGAAAACCCCGACCACCGGCACAGCCACTGTAATGACAGCAGGAGGTGCCACCATCTCCAGTGGGTCAGCCACTGTGGGCAAAACTCCTAAGTCCTCAGGCATACCTACCAAGCCTGTGCCTGGAGGAGGAAGCCGAAAGAACAGCCTGGATGCCAGCAATGGTGAGAATGGCTTCCTAGCACCAAACGCCCGCGGTAGCATTCAGTACCGAAGTCTCCCTCGTCCTGCCAAGTCCAGTGCTATGAGTTTAACGGGGCGAGCCGCCGCTCGTCCTATTAGCAGCAGCATTGACGCCAGCCTTCTTAGCCTCAAACCCATGCCTACTTTACCTGCTACCATGCCGACTAGAGGAAAGGATGGAGGTAGCCTAAAGGCAGGCAGCCGAGTGAGCAACATTGGACCTGTTAACCAGACAGACAGGGAGAAGGAGAAAGAGAGGGCAAAGGCCAAAGCAGACCTGGAGAACAACTCTCTGAAGAATGAGAACCAGAGAGACAGCTGTGGAGAGAATGTCGAGCAGATCCACAGGACACGCAGGATCAGCACAAGCAAATACCCAGAACTGAGTTCTCCAAGTACCGCTCAAAGGTAGGACTTTACATTCATATTTAAAACAAGCAAGGATAAGCAATGTGTAAGCCTTGCTGTACACATAAAATGAATTTGTATTTTACAGTGAAAAACTTAAACATGCAAAGACATCCATTTTCACATCAGTAGTCCCTGAGCACGTAAGCAGTGTTTATAAATGAATCATCTACTGTCTCATCATAAGGTCTGACACCCAATTATTTTGAGTCACGGTACAGTCTGTGCTTGTTTTGGTATGTTCTGTTAGCCCTAATTTATAAATGATTGGTTGTGGTAGCATAGCCTGACAACTAGCAAGACAACTAGCAGAAAGACATTTCTATTGTGTTAGGACACATACATACGGTATTACGGCTGTATTAAAGGCTGTGTTTGGACATGAATAGAAAATTCAAGACTTTTTATTTGCATCTGCATGTGGGTGGGGTCTCTCATATCTCATTTTAGACTTGTGTGGTTCTAGTCTAATAGCTGAGTAACATAGAGGGTATAATAAGGAAACATGCATTTCATTTGAACATGTAAATCTAGAACATATTTCACTGCACTAAATTTCTCCTGTCTATAAAATAACAGTAACCAACTGTCATTGCTTATGTAACAGAATCCTGGCTAAGTCTCTCGCCCACCCTCCGAGCCTGGCACACCTGGACAAGGTGAACTCCAACAGCCTAGACTCATGTGTGACTATCGAAGACCTTCCCCCAAAGATCCCTCCCTACTCCAAGCTGCAGGACCTGGTGGGCTCGCGCGTACCCAGCCGTCTCACCCCCAGCCCAGCTCCAGTGCTCAACATCGATTCACCAAGCTGCTTCTCCGGTCAGCCTCTTTCACTGAGCAGCTCCCCACTCCTTTACCCCAAGTTGTCTGGTGTCCACCGCAGCATGGAGTCTCTGTCTCTGCACATGAGCCTACCAGCCAGCGTGGAACTCGGGGACCCGGAGGTGGCCACAGGCAGGACTATGGGCACATGGGGGGCAGGCACTCGCACATCAGTCACCTTAAATGACAGGTGGGCTGAGATGTCAGGGTTACAAGTATAAATGTACAAATATAAAGCTAATTTGTTCTTGTAACTACTGCCCTCTGTTGGCACACGTGCAACATAGCTGTTTAATTTTCTATATTTAATGATCCTACTGAATGGCTGATTGTGATTGAATATATTTACCATT
>JAOVVH010000023.1:9202131-9214379 GCA_028566435.1 Scorpiodoras heckelii
CATTAGAGAACAGAATAAAGGGGACTAACAAAGTATGTAGAGAAACAGATGGACTACAGTCTGTAATTGTAGAACTGTAGAAGTGCAGCTATATGGTAAGTGGAACTGATAAAGTGCAAAATGAGTGTAGAGAAAAGGATTTGGTCATATGGTTATGACTGATCGGTGTATATATAGCAAGATAGCGTGCACGGTGCCACCAGAATCACTTTGTGGTGATTCCTCCAGTCCAGTGTGCTAAATGCTGTGTGTGGACAAATGCCAGACCTCGTGTATTTATCCTTCCATCATCCAGGTCAATTTCTGTTCACCTCATCACTTCCACAGCCTTTTTGCATTTGTCTTCTCCCATCCTTCTCTCTAGCTTGGATGGAGACACGCGCACACTCGTGTGTGAGCTGTACTCAGTGTTGTTATGTGTGTGAGTGTGTATCCATTCACTAATGTTAGCATTCTATTGCAGGCCAACCTGGTGGCAGCTTTTGAACAGAGTCTGACGCTTATGACCGCTCGCCTGCAGAGCCTGTCTGTCAGCTCTGAGCAGAAGGTAAGCGTTTGTGTGTGTGTGTGTGTGTGTGTGTGTGTGTGTGTGTGTGTGTGTGTGTGTGTTGCATAGCATTTATGTATCCTTTAGGGCAGACATTTAAACTTTCCTTAGAGCACCCCAACCTACACCAAAAAAATCCTGTCAATACTCAGACTGCTGCAGGATATAATTATAAAAACAGCTCAAATCAACCCCTTTAGCCCTGGTTTTTATTGCTCTAATAAAATAAAACAGAACAATATGAAAAATATTGTAATATTGTAGTCTAATAATACAGCAGACCTGACAACCCTGAAGCAGAAGAATGCCTAGTCCCACATTATTGATATGCAGAGTGTTTGATCGTGTCTGAATGCTGACTGGTACAGGAGAGCAAAGGAAACAAACAGCTTTTTTAAGCTCTGTCCAGTTATCAGCATTAAAATTGCTTGTAAAATGTACAATTTAAAACTTAATTGTAGGCCTGTTTAATCTTTTGGGGGGGTTTTTTTTGGTTAAAATTGTAGGGTGTCTGCTTAAAGAACACCAACATTTCACCATTCTTTCCAGGGTATACCAGTGTTAAAATACAGAACAAAGGCTGCCAATTCTGTTATAGGAATCAAAATATTTTTATTTGGTATTTCCCCCCTCACCCCTTACCCCTCAGTCTGAACACCTCTGCTTTAAAGTTTTTCGGCCAGACATATTTAAACATTTCCTGCATGAGCACTCACGGATTTTATTAATGAAATGCATTTGTACAGAACCCAAAAATCTAAATGTCATACTACAATTAGTGTTTAAAATTCATTCTTGAATTAGGAATTATTTATCAAAGGCTTTATAACACTTTAAATAAAGTTCTTTAAATAAAGGCAAGCAAATAAATACACTCTAGAAAGTAAAAGCAAGGCTCCAGTTATTTGTTAATAATTAAAATTGCCCTTTTTGGGACATAAATAATCACAAGTAACAATCCAGAAATAAGGATGAAAAATGACCCCTGGTCCAGGTCATAATGAACCAGCTTTTGGATAGATGTTCACATAACTTAATAATATCGAGGTCAGATTAACCTATGGTGTGCTGTCTTGGATACTTGGAAAACGATTCAGATCAGGTTACATTTAACAGCATTTTTTTTTTTTGCAGTAGATGGTTTTTCAGAACATGAATGAAAATCTGGTTGTGTCCTCGTGTAGTTATCCTTGAATTTGCCTGTACGTGCTAGTGTGGTGTGAACTTTAGTTTTGAGTGCGATCTAAAAGAATGTCTGTCTGGTTTGTGTTTTTGACCACTTTGAAAAGCTGGTGGCAGAAATTGTCTTGATTCAAGCAGCAGTGTCATGTTTTAAGCGTTCTGCTTTATAAACCACTTATACTGCCCCACTAATGAGCTTATGCTTTCAGGAGGCACTTAGTATTATCTCTCAAGGCACTAAGATTGAAATTCAGTCTGATTCTATTAGTCTATTGTAGAATCTGGAGGGATGGGGAAGATAGAAAGTGAGAAAGAAAGAGTGAGACACATGCATTAAGTTCAATAAAATAAATTATAGTGTTATTCACCACATTTGCATGTCAGTGATACCTGCACCTCGTATATCTTCTAATTGTAGGACACTGAACTACAGGACCTGAGGGACACCATTGATGTATTGAAAACCAAGAACACGGAGGCCCAAGTTATCATCCAGGGAGCACTCAACAACCCTGACTCCACGCCCAAAGGTCTGGACATTTTAATACTAACAGTGAAAATGTCCTGAAGCTGATCAGGTTGACTTAAGTGGGAAAAATGAATAAATACTGAACCTGATAACAAATCAGTGGGCTCACTCTCTACCCCTTGTCACTGCATCTCTCTCTCTCTCTCTCTCTCTCTCTCTCTCTCTCTCTCTCTCTCTCCAGAACTACAGATTAACAGACAGAACTCATCTGAGAGCATTGCCAGCATGAACAGTATTACCAGTCATTCCAGCTTGGGTAGCCTGAAGGAACAAGATGCAAAGAAAAAGAAGAAAAAGAGCTGGGTAAGATCACTACATAATCTGCTTGTTTGTACTTTTGGACAGAGGACAACCAGGCCAGATTTTTTCTAATCATAGCAGGTTTTCTTGGTCATATCCATGATAATATTTGCACACTAAAGCAATTGCTCTTTCCATTTGTTTATTGGTTTATCTGTCCACAAATTTAAATTCATTTAAAAGACCTTTTTTCTTATTTTCTTATGGTCACATGACCATTCATTGCAAAAGTTGGTTGGTTTATACACACAGATATAATCATGAAAATTATTTTTTAATATTACCCCATGTTAAAGAATAATTTCATCAGAAATATAAAAAAAATTTAATATTAGTCTAAGTGATTAAGTTTCTCAGTTATGTTTCCAGTAGGCATTTTAATAATAATTGTTGAAATGCTGCTGCTCAGGCAGAGAAGCAGATGAGCCACGGCATGAACGAGACATCTGAGGAGTATAACCTTCATCAGGCACTTTCAGCTGAAAAAAATATCACATTAGCTAGCAGCTAACGTTAGCGCAGTGCATGATGGTCTAAGTCAACCAGTGTAGGGTACGGCTTGTTGCGATGATTTTATATGGTATTATACGTATAGTGTCGTAAATACACTGAAATACCAGAAAATAATAATTGGTAGGTCCCCCACGGAATCTTGGAGGGAACATTGCACAGTCCTCACGCTGACTTTGTTGAGGCCCCAGCATTGAACTGCGATGTTACTTGAGGCAGTGTTACACGCCTATCAACGATTCTTGATAGCCGATGCTGGTCACGTTCACCCAGAGTCTTTTTACGGCCACACTGCTGTCATAAGTTTGAGGTTTAGCCGGAAAATCTTGTAGTCATGGTACACATATGAAATGCTCATACATGAAAATCCAAACTTTGATTCTACCGAAATGCTATGACCCATCTCATAACCTCTAACTATTAAACCGTGTTGAAACTCACAAAATCATGATGGCTTGCCATTCTCACTGCAGAAACAGCTCTAGAAGCTTCCATAGATCAGTATGGTCTATCGCTTTATATACACACTGGCAGACGCAACAAATGATGTGCATAGGTGGCATTGCAATGCATTTTGCATAAGCTCCAGTACCAGTTTTTCTGGTACTTCAGTGTATACAGTTGAGATTTTGAACAGCAGTAGAGAATAGCTGATTCGCTATATAGTGAGTGAGTGGACATTTCAAATGGAACTGTGGCCTTTGTTCAGTGCGTCCTTTTACATCACTGTTTAATTAATGATCAATTTCTCATCAGTTGAAAAAAATTAAGTAAAAAAAAACAACAACAGATAATCCAAGAAACTTTTCGGAAACGAGAAACAATTTCGGGTTACCATTGATCTTTACTTTTACCAGTTTCTCTCTCTCTCTCTCTCTCTCTCTCTCGCTCTCTCTCTCTCTGTATGTTCATTATTGTGTGCTGTTGAATTGTGCATTGGCAACAAAATTAAGTATGAGTCTGATCTTTTTTCCTATGCCTTCCCCTTCTCTCCTTTAAGGTGTATGAGGTGAGTGATTATCCCAACCCCCACCATTCCAACCCAGTCAAAAAAAATTTTTCCTTACCCTCCCTTCTCTGATGAGTCCTTACCATTCAACATCAATGTCATACTCCAATGGCATTTGAAGCAGATTACATTTTTTATATTAAAAATCTGTTAAAATCAATAAATCAGGGCTCAAAATATGTTAAGAATAAGTCTGTACATTTCCCAGGTCATTTAGATCGTCTTTTCACAGTAAATGAAAGTCTTGACAATGTTTAACGTGTGAGTTTGTGGTGTTTCTGTTTATCATATTTTAACTCAAATTCACATTATTTTATAATATGGATGTTATATTAGTTATAATCATGTGTTATGTGGATATAATATTAGATGATCATTGACTGTCACAGGGCGGCACGGTGGCTCGGTGGGTAGCACTGTCGCCTCACAGCAAGAAGGTCCTGGGTTCAATCCCCAGGTGGAGTGGTCTGGGTCCTTTCTGTGTGGAGTCTGCATGTCCTCCCTTTGTCTGTGTGGGTTTACTCTGGGCACTCCAGTTTCCTCCCACAGTCCAGAGACATGCATATTAGGTTAATTGGTGTCTCTAAAGTGCCCCAAGTGTGTGTGTGTATGAGTGTATGTGTGGGAGCCCTACGATGGATTAGCTCCCTGTCTAGGGTTGATCCTGCCTTGCGCCCTATGCTGCCGGCTAAGCACCGGCTCTCCCGTGACCCTGACTACAGAAATAAGCGGTTAAGATAATGAATGGATGAATGAATGACTGTCACAGTGTACAACAGTTAATGTGATTGGAATCTCCATTGTGAGGAGACTCTGTGACATGCTTATAAAGCATACTGTTGAATATACAATAGAAATTCAGATCCAGAAATTCATTTCATATGTATGAATATATTTATCATGACAATAAGCAGACATGCTTACTCATTCCATGAGTTCTTTGTGCTTCATCATTTGCTTTGTGCATCTTTATTTACTCACGCTTATATATTCTGTATAATGTCATACACTAGTATTATATCAGGCGAAACACTGTGTAGGAGTCATGTATTAACATATATCTGTATGTTGTTCTCCTTTCTGTTTCTGCAGTTGAGAAGTTCCTTCAACAGGGCTTTCTATAAGAAGGGCCCCAAGTCATACTCGGATATTGAGGAAATTGCCACCCCAGAGTCCTCAACTCCTTCCTCCCCTAAAATCCATCACGATGTGGAAAAAACACCATTCTCTCTAAATGCATCCACTTCTGCCTCCTCCTCTGGGTAAGAGATGATTTTTCAAGATAACAAGCTATAATTCAGTTTTAACAGCTCATAAAGTTTTTAGCTGGCCTGATCAACAACGTGAACCACATTTACAAACACCACCAAAGGTTCAATGAAAATGTGTTTTTAACCTCAGACTGGGTGACAGCGGTGAGGGCACGGAAACCGATGAGAAGGTGGTGTCTGAGCTACGCTCTGAGCTTTGGGAAAAGGAACGCAAACTTACAGATATCCGGCTGGAGGCCCTTAGTTCTGCTCACCAGCTGGAGCAGCTGCAGGAAGCCATGCTCAAGATGCAGGTGTGTGAAGAAAGTCAGAGCACACATGCACACACACATGCATACAAACACACACATAAATAACAAACGGCAATAGATGTTGCATAACAGTAGAGATTATATATCTCTGTAATTGTCTTCTCATACAGATGACTGTAGAAAATCTGAAGGCAGAAAATGACCAGCTGAAGACGGGCGTCTCCAGACCTCCAAGCTCCACTTCCCAGTCCTCCGGGCTGGGCTCATTGGGCACCTTGTCACCACGGCAATCTGTGGCATCTCTTAGCAAAACTTTTAGCATGGGAGCAACTGAAAGCTTAAACACAGGTGAGGTGAAACATATGTGCACACCATATTAGATTTAGCAGCTATCACACAGGACAGAAGACACTTTGTATGCATCTCAACTGGAAATGGGTATCTAATGTACTGATCAATGCTGGGTTGAAGTCGTGTACCAGTCACGAAAAAGACTTTGGGAATTTGGGGCGGTCAAGGCCAAGTCTTTGGGGGAGATGAGACTGAGTACATGCCAAAAGCTAAAAATAAAAGTCCATTTTCACCTACAACGCCAACATTGTATATGAAATACATAGCACTAGTCAGTATAATGTGAATGAATGGCTTTATTTTATTGGTTTTTATTAATGTGTATAATAATTTTGAGAGTATGAAAAGTGGAAAAGTTGAGCAAAGTCACTGTGGTGGGAGAAAAAAGTCTTGAGGACTGAATCAAGATTGATTAAATGGAATACAACTGCTTTCAATTCAGAGACGATATGGAGTAAGTGAAAAGGTGGTCTCAAGACCAAGACTGGTCTGAAGTACTACAACACCACTGGGTGGTGCAGCAGGTACCCTGTTGCCTCATGACTCCAGGGTTCGATCCTGAACGTGGGTTAAGCCTGGTGCACACTACAGGATTTTCAAATCTTAGTGTGGTAGACCACAGACGTAACGACCACATGATTAACTAAATGATTTCAGAGTGGGGATCATCAGAAACTCACAAGATCAAATGTGACTTCAGAGCAAACAAACCTGGAAGCTTGCTGTTGTTATTAGCTGGTTGCCGTGGTTTGTGCTATGTTTTATACCAAAAAACAAAATATGAGGAAAAAAAACTTGGCTGGGAAGACAGTATTAGCATGGCTTATACATTTTGCAATGAACCAAGCTAACCCTACTGTTAAAAAAAATTATATGTATTGTTATTATTAGTGCTGTCAAATTAAAGCATTAACAAACGCATTAACGCGTTAAAGAATTAATCGCAATTAAAAAAATTAACGCCACTAAAAATTTTAACGCAGATTAAAAATTTGTTAAATTACATAAACCAGCAGCGCTGTCAGTGAACACAAACTTTTCGAAATTGACCATTGCGTTACTCGTTTTAGGCCGCATACCACATGCACAAACTCCTTCCCTTCCTTTTCGGGGGCGGGTCTCTAAGGTAAAATCGAATCAGCCAATCACGTAGCAGCAGCACAACAGAACTTCCGGTGAAGTGATATACCCATGCTCCCTCACTCCCTACACACTGTCCAGTTCCCTTTAAATAAAAAAAAAATGAAAAGACATCAATCATCTTTAATATTTCACTTCTATCAAATAAAGTCAAGTGAATACTGAGGCAACATTCAAGAGTCGTTTCTCTTAAAATAAACCAGTGATAAACAGCAACAGCATATCCGATGGTCCTATGATGCCTAACTGCATGTACAACACAAATGAAAATGTGCGTTAAAACCGCGATTAACGCCTGATTAAAAAAATTAATCACGCAATTAACACCATTAAAAAAAATTTTTTGCGTGACAGCATTCCTCAGCACCCTGAGTTAATTTATTGCATCTGGTTAGTGACACATCCCAGTTAAAAACTCACTCTCATTGGCTATAACCATTGTTCCTTTCAACACTACAGGATTTTTAATTGTTGCCCCTTTCACACTACAGGATTTCAGTCATAAATATCAAGCATGTTACGATTTGAAATCATGGAGGCTCTGATCCAGGCGGGAGCACTCAGAGTATGTCTGTAAATCCTTCACACTACAGGATCTTTTGGGAAGGTAATTGGTTCAACTCAGCCTCAAATCGGGGTCCGTCTCCGTGGTTGTCAGGAGGAACGAATCGGACCAAAAACCAGCTTGATAATCCTGTACTGTGGGGTCAGCTTTACTCTCTGTGTCGAGTTTTGCATGTTCTTCTCTGTTGGCTTCCTCTGGTTTCACTGATTTCCTCTCACCTTCCAAAAACATACCAGTAGGTAAATTGGCTACACTACATTGCCCCTTGATGTGAATGAAGGTGTGTGCGCATGGTGTATGCCATCCAAGTTGTATTTGCACTTCATGCTCCATTTTCACCACAACCCTGACCAGAATAAAGTGTTTAAAGAAGATAAATGAAATGAATGAATGATTATTGTTGTTTATAAAAGGTCTCTTTTTGGGATACAAATATAGGTATGTTTTTTAAGACAGTCACTCATAATGCTTAGGCACAGTTAAATGCAATTCAGTCATAGTATTTATAGAAAAGATTTTTTTTTTTTAGAAATGAATGACTATATCTTTTCTCCTGGCAGATGTGTTTCAAAGTCCTACCTCGACCCTGCAGAAGGATGAGAGCGTTGTCAGGGTGCTAGTGCGCATACCCAACCAGCAAGTCCTTAATGAGGTATGACTTACTGCTGAAAATTGTATGTTCTCTTTCCAGTTATAAAGTGCAGAGTTTACACCACAAATCTTTTTCACACAGGAGGCTAAACAACTGGAATTCTTCATTGGTTTAGTCAAACTCAGTGGGCAGACTGATTGGTGCACACTTGACTCTGCCATCTGCCAAGCTTTTAAAGTGAGTTTGCAGCCAACTACGATTATAGAGTATTTATGATCATCAATGTGCAACCAACACATTGGTTGACACTAAAGTATATTCTTTGTGTTATAAAGATGACAACATTAGGATAGTGTAAAAATTACAGTTTACAGCTGTTTAAGGGTGAGATAAACAGTAATCTTTACCTCCTTTACATCCCCAACTCATTCTTTATGTTAATCCAGGACTACTTATCAGTGGTGGACCCGAGCTCCAGCCTGGGCCTGTCTCAGGACTCCATCTACAGCTACAGCATCAGTCATCTGAAGAGGGTGCTAGGGACTCAGCCACCTGAAACGCCACCAGTACGCTGCCTTAGCAAGAGTTCCACCTGCATCAATGTGGCTCTCAAAGGTTAGTGGGGAAAGGCAGATTAAGCAGGTTACAATATTTTTTTTTTTTTGCATTGATAATACCATCACCCATGAGTTCACCCATATTCTAAGCATGCTTTCACACCTTTTAGTCCATTACCTGAGTCCAAATCAGAGTAAAATTCATAGTTCTGGGTCATATGCTGTTTATTTTGGTTTGTTTTCTTATTGTGTGTGTGTAATATAACAAACTAAGGGGTGGCACAGTGGCGCAGTGTGTAGTGCTATCACCTCACAGCAAGAAGGTCCCAGGTTCAATCACCTGGTAGAGTGGATTTCCTCCCACAGGCTAAAGACATGCATATTTGGTTAATTGTTGTCTCTGAAGTGCCTCTAGTGTGTGTGTGTGTGTGTGTGTGTGTGTGTGTGTGTGTCTGTGTGTCTGTGTGTCTGTGTGTGTGTGTGTGTGTGTGTGTGTGTGTCCTACGATGGATTGGCGCCCTGTCTAGGGTTGACCCTGCCTTGTGCCCTATGCCGCCAGCTAGGCACTGGCTCTCCCATGACCCTGGGGACAGGAATAAGCGGTTAAGATAATAAATGAATGAATGAATGAATGATACACTAAAAAGTGAAAAACATGGGTTATAGAGCGTATAGGGCAGAAAATGCACACGTAAAACTGTTTCATTCATTGGTCAGAAATATGACAAAGGAATAAAGTAAACAAACCACTGCCAAGTGCAAGTAAAAATCATAAAAAAATCACCTGAGAACAGACAATATATTACTACATAATTATAGCAATTACTAGTTTTATAGTATATAACAGTGTATCACATCCACTGTTTATTTTTTTATTTCGTATTCATCCCAATCTCATATCATATCACATCACATCACATTTCTGCAGCACTTAGCTCTGCTGTCTTGCTCAGTTTGCAGTTTGCAGCTCAATTTAGCTGTTCATATCTAACCCAAAACACAATGTTTGGCTCACTTCCTATATTTGGGCTGATTTAAGATCAAGTCATTTTCTCAATGCAATCAAGCTGTGATAGAATTTGATAGGAACTATACTGAGACCACCTCATGAATCTGATCTTACACTGGTTAGTTTGGTCCGCATCTAAGCACGATGGCTGTGTTCTTACCTGTACAAATGAACCACACTAAAGAGGAAAACGCACCCGGGTTTGATTCAAATGGACTAAGCACAACACATGTGAAAGCACACTAAGTCTCTATATGAAAGCCCCGGGAAAGGTGTTCAGTAGTTATGGATCTTCTTAACATGAAATATACTGAATTTGTCTTCACTTCAGTTTTAAGAAACATCTGAGGGGTCGACATTATTGTATAACTCAGTAGTCATGGAGACAAAGCACATTCTGATATTTATGGTCCCTGTAACTCTACAGAGACTTAAATGCTATTTTAAAAATGGTCTTTCTCAAGCAAGAGGGGAAAAGAAAATATTTACTTTGATAAAATATTTTGGATTTCTTGCATTGACTAGGATGAACTGCTCGACATGCACACACTGAAAGCTCATCATTGGCGGCTTATGTGGATATTCACCAGAAAAGAATGCTGAAATGCATTCTTGGAAAATGAATTTTGCACTTTTCCCAGACAATCAGAGGAGGTCCTGTCTGGCTCCAATGTCTCTTTTCAATCCCTCCACAACTGTAGAAGAGATATATGACACTGTGTCATGCAAGTTATACACTCAGACTCCTCTAAGGTTAAATTAGAGGTTATTTTCAGAGCAGACTGCACTCATGGCAGTTTATAGAGGCCATGTGTGGCTGCTATTGACATCAAATGGCTAAACTCACTGACTCACTGGGTGGACACTCAGCTGTTGGTGTCATCTGTTTCTTGCTATTGTTAGTGCTTCAGAATGAAAGAGCTTGGTTTTATTTTCCTGAGGTGTAAAGATTCTAGGGGAATTTCTTTCTTGTCACTGCAGTAGAACCAACTAAAATTGTACTAATTGCAAATTAATTACATGCTGTTCATTTACCAGGCTGCTTTAATTAGTTAGAGGGCAGAGACCTACCGTATATCTTTCCCTAGTTAGCTCTTTAAGTGTGTCTCAAGAGCACTGGGCATCAAATTGTAACATTCTACGACCCCATTAAGCACGTATCTCTATCTCCACTGTGCCTATGCAGGTCTGAAAGAGAAGTGTGTGGACAATGTGGTGTTTGAGACGCTCATCCCGAAACCTATGATACAGCACTATATTAGTCTGCTGCTGAAGCACCGGCGCTTGATCCTGTCAGGGCCCAGCGGCACAGGGAAAACTTACCTCTCCTCCCGCCTCGCTGAGTACCTGGTGGAGCGCAGTGCCCGAGAGCTCACCCCTGCCATCGCAGTCTCCTTCAACATGCACCATCAAACCTGCAAGGTAAACTGCACTGATCACATAGGTGGAGGACTGGATTCCCACATGTGTTTATTACAAGGGCAATAAAAGTATGTTTTTAATGTCATTTTTATGTCATGTTGAATGTCATGTTGAACACATGGAGATTTTAAATGTTTTTTTGTGACAGTGTTCCCATTCTTCCTAGAAAATCTGAAAAAGTATAGTGTAAAGCTGAAGTGCTAAGGCATATATTAGCATATTTTCTCCTATTCCTTCAACCTCAGCTACTAATTTAATTCTCTGCCAGGATAACAACAGTCTGTTTAATATAAAAAAGCAAGTCTAAAACCAGTGAACTTCGAATTGCAAAAGCATAGGATTTGCAGCTCACCCAAAAAAGTGGGTGTACATACACTGAAGTACCAGAAAAACTGGAATACCAGTTAATACTTGATAGGTCCCCCATGGGATCTTGGAGGGAACGTTGCACAGTCCTCACACTGATGTTTTTTGAGGCCCCAGCATTGTATTCCTATGATACATGAGCCAGTGTTGCATGCCATTTAATAGAAACAATTCTTGCTGGTCACGTTCACCCAGAGTCTATTTACAGACACACTGCTCTCATAAGTTCGAGGTTTTGCCGGAAAATCTTGGTCATGTTACACCCTTGAACTGCTCAAACATGAAAATCCAAACTTTGCTTCTAACTCTGAAATTCTATGACCCATCTCACAAAGCTGCTACCATGTTGAAAATCACTATAACTTACCATTCTTACAGTGGAAACACCTCTAGAAGCTTCCATAGATGTCTATCACTTCATACCCCCTGGCGGACGCAACCAATAATATGCATAGGTGGCGTCGCTACGTATTTTGCATAGGCTCATATAATATAGACTTCAGTGTATATTAATAGGTCTTAAAAATGTATTAACATGATTTTTTTTTTTTTTTACATTGTTTATTGCAAATACACTGATCAGGCATAACATTATGACCACCTCCTTTTCTCTACACTCATTGTCCATTTTCTCAGTTCCACTTACC
>JAOVVH010000023.1:9214479-9237414 GCA_028566435.1 Scorpiodoras heckelii
GTAAAGGGGACTAACAAAGTATGGAGAGAAACAGATGGACTACAGTCTGTAATTGTAGAACTACAAAGTGCAGCTATGTGGTACGTGGAACTGATAAAAATGGACAATGAGTGTAGAGAAAAGGAGGTAGTCATAAGGTTCTGCCTGATTGGTGTAGGTGTTCTACAAAAGTGTATTGTTCTTCTACATAGTCTCCATTTCTTCAGTACACGTATTACATTACACGTGTCTCTAGAAAAACCTTCTCTCATTTATATCACACTTTCAATTGCCTCACCCTCATACATATTACCTACCTTAATTACAATTTAAACATTGGGAATGATTCCCTCAGGAGATAAGGCCCCCTGTAGTTTTTAATTTGAGTTCTCTTTTTATCTCCAGGATCTCCAACTTTACCTGTCTAATCTGGCAAATCAGATTGACCGGGAGACCAATACATCTGAAATCCCACTGGTTGTCATGCTTGATGATGTACATGATGCTGCATCCATCAGTGAATTAGTTAATGGTGCTTTAACATGTAAATATCACAAATGGTGAGTGAATACTGTATTTATTTAACAACATCTTTTTTTCCATTTAAAAGAAATTAATTAATTTAATTATTTGTAATTAATTAACATGTATAATATCAATTTCTTAGTCCATACATTATAGGGACCACAAATCAACCAGTGAAGATGACCCCTAACCACAGTCTGCACCTTAGCTTCAGGTGGGTTTCAGCTCTGGATCATATCTAATCACATTGTAGAAACAGAAGGAAAATAATTGAACCTACGCTTCAGATTTTGATTGTGTGAATCCTGATTTTGGTAATTATAACAAACTTAAAGCAGTTATTTATCAGAAAGCATAAGGGTGCTAGTAACAAATGAAGCTGATGGGGAAGAATTGGTAAACGCTGCTTATCACTGTGCATTGGCTTTTGTTTGTGGTTAGCCAAGGCAGCATTTTTGTCAGTGTCGTCTTCTAATGTTTTTGTTCACTTTGAAGGATGGTTATGTTCTCCAATAACGTGGAGCCAGCCAATGGCTTTCTAGTGCGCTACCTGCACAGGAAGCTAATGGAAGCAGAGGACCCCAGAAGCTTGAAGAATGAGGATCTCCTGCGGGTGCTGGATTGGGTGCCCAAGCTCTGGTACCACCTCCACACTTTCCTGGAGAAGCACAGCACATCTGACTTCCTCATTGGTAAGACTTTTAGTGATTACGGGTCAGGAACGGCTTTTGAAAACTCAGGCCAGTAATTTCTAATTTAACATGAATGCTGAAGACGAATAGAATTTATGGCAGTTTTTCGTGTATCCTGGAAGCCTGTTGCTAAAAAGCTAGTACATTAAGACAGTCAACTTAAAAGACAATGAAATCAAAACTTGACTTTGCTTGTCCAGTTTCACGCAGTAACACTCGACATTTTACTATACAAATTATTGGAAAATAATTTCCATTTAACATGTTATTCTGTCCTTGTGTTTGGGCTGTAGGGCCATGTTTTTTCCTGTCCTGTCCAGTGACAGTTGAGGAGTTTCGCTGTTGGTTCATTGACCTGTGGAACCACTCGATCATTCCTTACCTGCAGGAGGGAGCCAAAGATGGTATCAAGGTGCGTCAGTCTTACCTGGCAAAGAAAATATCTTACAGAATGTCCTGTACGGCTTAAAACAGTTTTGCTCTTTAAAGCATCTATAAGCATAATGAGTGGAACATATGATCTGTAGCTTATCAGATAGCTAATATAATGTCAATAGCATCACTCTCATCTCTAATATTTAAGTCTAGCCTACACAGAAATGGCGGTGCTTTCTTCTAGTTTTGAGTTTCATGTTTTATTGGCATGTGCGTCAAGAGTGCATCTATTTAGAGTGAAATTCTTGTGCTACAATTGCATACTCATAAAAGACAAAAACTGTAGACATTGAACAGTGCAAAATTATAAATGTACTCTAAACTAATGATGATGATAATAATAATATTAATAATAATAATAATGAGATGTAGACATTGTCTGCAGCTAACATGTGAGAGTGGGGGATATCGTTCATATTATGATACTGCATATAATCACATAAATTTCAATACAACATATGGAAAGTACAAATTTCTTTTGTTCAGTTCTATCTGGGGCTTTCTTGAGTTGATTTTGCTAATCAGAACAGCAATCTGGGTCCGCTCTAGACAATTTTTTCTATACCGTGTTCCTTATATACATGTGTAATAAGAGTATTCTCCTGGCACAGGCACATGGTCAGAAGGCAGTGTGGGAGGACCCAGTAGAGTGGGTGCGGGATTCTCTCCCTTGGCCCTCTGCCCAGCAGGACCAGGCCAAACTCTTCCATCTGCCTCCACCCAGCACGGGGCCAGCCAGCCCCAGCCAAACTGGAGACGAGCGGCCCCACAAAGAAACCCCTCCCAGCTCCATGGAGTCAGACCCACTGGTTAGTTACATCGATTTGTGTAAAAAAAAAAAAAAAAAGTGAAGTATGTGTTTCAGTAGGTAGTTTAATGCAAGCATAGATAGGCTACATTATGAACACCATTACACAGAGTAGACGCTGTTCAAAATATTAGCGTGCCGTTATTTGAATAGAAGGTAAGCTAATTCCTTTACTTAAACACAGCAGTGCTGTGATGTTATGTCTGATACACCTTTCTAATCTTCCTCTCCTCACTGTCTTGTATTTCTTATTGCAGATGGCAATGCTGCTAAAACTGCAGGAGGCAGCCAATTATATTGAATCACCAGAAAAAGAGGCAGATCCCAAACTGCCCACGCTATGAACACAAATATATACTGAGCCATCACTGATCTCTTGTATCTCTCCAGTGGTTCTGACAAAACTCAGAGATCCTAATGCAAACTCCTGAAATATACGTTCATGTCATAAATTACTAAAAATGTCTGTATTCTTCTAACAGAGAACATAAGTCATTTTTTTCTTGGTTGGCTCACCTCATTTTGCTTTCCTGTTTATATAATATTGTATGTACATTGCAAGAATATTTGTTATAAAAGGTGTCCTAAAAGCCAATAGATACTTTTAGTCACAAGCAGATAGGTACTTTTGTTACAAACAGAAATATATAATGCTTGTACCTGCAGATCATATACACTATACAGTTTAAATACAGCATAATCAGTATGTGTCTTTCTTTTCATGAGCATTTACTGTTCCACTGCTGCCCACGGTACAACTCAAGGAAGCAGGTGTTAACTGCTGATTGCTAACATGCACCAATTGCATTCACCTCACAGCTTCTGGAAAACAGCATATCCAATTGAGCACTATCTGTATGTGCAGACTTTTGCAGTAAAGAGTGTGCAACAGAGTTGCTGCCGATCAAGCACGTCTGCCTGGCCGTACATTTCAGTGATTTCAGACCCATAGTCTAAACTGCATGCTAAAGCCTATGATGACTATGAACCTCAGAAACACCTTGGATTTCTTACTTTCTTTAATCTGCCATAATATCACGTCTGCAAAAAAAAAAGGATGCCATAAAAAGGCAAAGTCCTACAAAGGGTGCCATCCTGTCCCCCGTAGGGGGCAGTGTTCATCTCTAAATCTGCATTGCCATACCACTGGCAATGTTTGGGAAGTCAGTACAAGCACTTCAAGCATACATAGCAAAGAGTATAAAGAGCTTTCAGTACAGATTGCAGTAGCTGAACGCTATTTCTGTTAGCTCTCTAAACAGCATAACATTTCTATATTCTTTTTATGTAACAGTACTGTAGTTAGATTTTATTCGGCTTTGAAACTAATCTTAGCTCAGGGGGTGGGTAATCTCAGGCATTCAGATATGATTATTTAATATTGCTGTACTCTCGGTTCAAGGTTCTCTTGTAGCATATGGTGCAAATATGTCAAAATGCAACAACCAAATACTCCAGTGTTCAGACCTGCTCGGTACCAGCTGTGTGTTGGGAGTAGGAGACAAACTGCCCCTCCAGATGTGCAGCACGAGCTGCTAAAAGAGAACCCGAGAAAAGTGCAAGATTCTGTTTTGATTTATTTGGTGCTATCAGACATCAGCCACTTTTAGGAAAATGACTATTTTTCCCATGCAGTGGTCTTATATGAACAGAATAGGTGCTTTATCTCAGTAAAATAGCCTTACGGTCTCATAGCTTACAACGGCATCTTCATCAAGTAACTACCAGACACAAACTATCCATCCAATAACTTTATCTGCCTCTTTATGCGCTCCTTTCTACTTCGAATGGCCGTGGCATGTCTTACCATTATTCTTCATTTGATGGTACTATCGAAACTTATCATAGGCATATCATAACACCATTCTTCTGGTAATGAAATTAAAGGTGAAGTTGTGTGCTACTTTTATTAGAAGATCTGACATTAAGCCCTGTATTAAATTGAGGCATGGACTTCGATAAGCTTGGCTAGGAATGTACTGCATAAACTAAAGGATGCGCAATTGCTCAAAATAAGCAGTGGTGGACCAGTAATTTCCCTCTCCTTTACCAGAAAGCATAAAAGCATATCAATATACGCATGTTTACAAGCAAAAACTGATTTGAGTGGATCAGTTGTAAAATTTGCATCATTCCAAATGGTTTCTGCAGTCGATATTTTTTATTTTGCCTTAAACACTGTATTCTGTTGTTGTTCATCAATGTAAATATGTCACTGACAGAAAAAGGGAAAAAAAGGGTCTTAAAATGGTCATATAGGGTTTGTTATCTAGATCAGTAAAAAAGTGCCACAAAATCCTTTACATAGGTATTACTTAGATTCACATACTTATATTAAGATTGTCTATTTCAAGTTTCTTTGCGCTGCTATTCCCAAACTGCTGTTACACATTTCCATGTAATTACGTCCCCTTAAGACTTACGAGAGCTTGTCAAGACTTTATTTGCTGAACCCATGCGGTGGCTTTCTTTCCTAAAAGGAGATTGGAGGACTTCAGGTCCTGTGTGCTGTTCTATATTTCATTTCAACATGGTTATAGAGGATAGATTGGTCTTTATAATATACAAGTATTATTGGTAACTTAGCATAAAATTGAAATCAGAGAACATGTCTTAATCCAAGGGGCAAATTATGAATCTTTTCTTCATGTGTTTTGATGCAACAGATGAGAAAGAAATTTCAGTTATGACTGTGCCACATGTTTGCCCCGTATGACATAGGGTGTTGGTAACAGAAGCCATTGTGCTTCTGTCTGCATCACATCTCTGGTTCATGTGCCTGTAACTGTGATGGCTGTGTTGTGTTGTACTGTGTCTCCCTAACAGGACTATTCAACAACTTACTGTTGACTTTGACTGGTCAAGAGGGAGGATGATAGTGATGCTGGGTTTTTTGTTTTGTTTTGTTTTTTTTTTTTGGAAAAATGTTTTCAACTGCAGTGCATCTAAGCTAGATTACCACATAAACTATACTACCTGCCCAAGTTGTGATCATTATTTCTCAATTTATTAGAGGATTTTGAGAGCATTTCATTTGTTCCGTGTATCCAAATCCTTGAGATTTTTCTCTGTTGGCTAAAGTTACACTACAGATATCTTTTAATGCATCAGATCTGCTCAAATGACCTAATGGAGTGTACAACTAGTTTCGTGAAGAGTGTAAGCTTGTTTTACAAAAACAAGTAGGCTATGTTACTAGCTCTAGGTCCCAAGTTGTTGAACAGTCCGCAAACTCCATGCAATGCTTGTTATTGATTCAAAATTAAAATAGTCAACTATCAAAGGTATGGTATCTAATATAACCTGCAATGTGCAATAGATGTGCAATGGGTTTATAAATGTCGTAAAAGCATGTCACCTTTGTGTGGGAAAAAAAAAAAAGAATTTGGAAATGGTCTAACTAATGTTTGGCCATTATAATAGGATATAGCCTTCTTGTTTGTAATTTCCCCCAGCTGATTGTTGAAACGAATTAATTTACCTTTTTTTTTTTTGTACATAATGTCATAATTGTATACATTGTAAATAGCCGAGTCATTTGCGACAACAATCATTTAGGATATGAGAACTTGTAGAGATGTGGTTTGTAAAGGAGAAACTGTCTGTTTGGAGTGACCCTGTAAACCTGTGGGGAACTGGCATGCTTTCAGAGCTCTGTGCATAACCACAAGTCCAACGTTATTCATCTGCCATAATAAAATCACACCTGTTCTTTAACCTTGTTCACGCTGTGGTTTTTCCTTGCATTCACAAAGTCTACAGTGCACCGCATGTGTTCATTAGTAAAACTGTTTTCTCTGTCCGGGATCTCGGCTCCTTTCCGGGCGCAGGAGTCGTCACGCACGTGCACGAGCCCCCTTCTGCGCGCCCCCTTATTACTTCATGACGTAAGAAGCTCTGGCAGTGGGCGGAGTCTGGTAGCGCCGCGCGCGCTTTGTATATAAGGCTGCCCCCCCTGACGAGGAGCAGTCGAAGGTGTCGAGTTAGTGAGAGGGACGTTTCCTGCGGACGATCATGCCGGCCAAGGCAGCACCCATTAAGAAAGGGGTCAAGGTGGTGAAGAAGGAGGCGCCACCGCCGAAGCCCGAACCTGCACCCGAGCCTGTAGCTCCACCCGCCGAGGCGCCTCCGGCTGAAACTCCACCCGCCGAGGCTCCGCCTGCTGAAGCCCCACCCGCAGAAGCCCCTGCAGCCGCCGAGGAAGCTCCAGCCGAGGCTCCACCAGCGGAGGTGCCCAAAGACGGTACTGTTTAGGGTCCTGAAACCAGCAATCCCAAACCCCTGCCCCCGTTCTCCTGTGCTCTAAAAAACAACTTCCTTTTATTTAATGTGATTTAATGTAAAAAAAAATAAAAAAAAATGTCCAGGAGGATTCAGTACAGTGAGTCCTCATTGAGCATGTTGTAAAGCACTAACCAGCCATGGAGAGTTCACTGACATTATATTATAACCTGTTCAACTTCAAAGCTCCACAGCTGTTTGATGGAACGCTTGTGATGACCTCTGCCATAGCGTCTCTTAGATCTTCTCTTTGAGAAACAGGAACGGTCAACGTTGCACGGGACGTGTAATCTACATCTACAGCTGGCAGAAAACAGCTGACCGGTTATGGTATAGTGTTTTAGGGCTCAGCTTTACTTGGCTGAAATCTGGAGCTGAGGCTCTGAGTGTTACTGATATTTTTCACTTGGTGCTGAGGCATCCGTTAAAACATGTAGAACTATACAACCGTATAATTATTCGACAACAGGGACACTTAAAGCACTGGGGTTATTTTTACAGCAAAATTTCCAGCATTGAATTCTTTCTTAATGTCTATGTTTATGTAAGCATTGGCCCTGGGGATTCTGGCACCTCAGTGAAGCCTGGGCCTCTAGTTTATCTGTGCCATAAATACCCTCCTTTCACGCCATATCTCTGCATTGAAAACAGTCTATAACATTACAGATGACAAATTCTTTTTAATATCATTTTCTTGTGTATATCCACGATTCAAATAAGCTCCATTTCAAGGGCTAAGAGCATCTGGCTGTTTGCTTCCAAATTTCGCTTTAGTATTGCCATTTGCGTTTTTATTTCTGTGCATTATATTCTGCTTTATGCACTTTTCAAGCCTTTTAATGTTCACAGCTTGTAATGTTGGCTGTTATTGTATAGGCATTTTAAAGTACTATCTAATTTTTTACAATAAGTTGCTACTGATGGAAATAATATGATATAATAATAGTCATAATATGGTCTTTTTTCTTTTTTTTTTTACTTTGCCAGAATTCAACTTTTTGTTCAGGCCAGATGTTCTCAGCTCCAGTCCTTGGGAGCTGCTTGCTTATTACAGGTTTTTCATTTCCATCACATCTTCTCCAACTCATGATTGTTGAGTTGGATCACTATCCCCAGGACTGGAGCTAATGACAGCTGGCCTAGGCTCGTGTTTCACAGTCCAGTTTTTGGGAGATTACAGATAGTCCACTATTTCTGCTCCATTGCAGCTCCCAGCATAGATATAGCAAGTACCACTTGCATGGTTCAGGTGTGTTAGTAGCTCATAAAGACTGGATTAGGAAACACTGTCTTATAGGCTTTCATCATGGTTGGCACTTGTCCAGCATTTTAATGCATTCCTTTGCTTCCTCCTTTTTACTAATGCTTTAATGTCTGCAATCAGCTGATGCTGCCCCTGCCCAAGAAGATGCTGCACCTGCTGAAGGTGAGGCTCCTGCTGATGGTAACATGTTGTATTAGCACTGTGCTTTTCACACTGTGTAAGAAGATAACAATATACAGCCCAAATGCCAAATGTGTCAAATACCAAGATTGTTCGTAATACTACATCTCTGTATGGAATTATCCAGGATACTAAAACAAATTTGTACTAAAGGCTTGCATTGGGGGACCAAATTAGTAAAAGTGCATAAATGTTTGGTGCTTTCTGTACTCAAACTCACCTGAGTTAATTAATCAGTGATATATCTGCTAGGTGTGTTTGAATAGGAATATTACCAAATTGTGCTGCACACTGGACATGTTATAGTGTAGGTTATGGAAATCTACAGGCACATTTTTATTTCAATCTACATCTCAAAGCATCTGAGTCTCCAAACTTTGATTACCTGCCATAAGTGTGTTGGTAGCTTGTCAAGGGCAGAAATGTACATTGTTTAAGAAGTCTTTAAGAACTCATGCCCTGCCTTGTTCAAAAGAAAATTCTGCTTGCTATCTGCTGCTTCTAATAAAGCCTTGCTTATTTAACAACAGCCCCTGCTGCTGAAGCTCCACCAGCTGAGGAGATCAAAGCTCCTACACCACCTCCTCCTGCAGGTAAATCATGTGCTTTCTGCCTATCACTACTGTGTGTGTTGCCTGTGGATGGATTGATATCCCATCCTTCGTATATACCTGCCTCACGTTTAGTGTTCCTCAGCAAGGTTGGCCAAGATTAAGTGGTTCCTGAACATGAATAAATGAACAAACTTTATAACTTTGAACTCTTCTTGTTCTCCCAGAGCCCACCAGCGAGCCTCTGGAGCTGGTTGTAGAGGATGTCAATGATGTTTCGGTCACTATCCAGTGGAGACCTCCTGCTTCCATTGGGAACGCTGGCTTGGATGGATACACCGTGGAGTGCTGCAAGGAAGGAAGTAAGTCGACCTTTCACTCTATGGGACGGTATTTGAACCACAGCCTCATCAGATCAAACCCAACATTTAAAAGTAAATCAGGATTTGTTGTTTTAGCATGACTTCTCCACTGACTCTACATTAGGAGTGCAAGAAAGATTTTACTGATCATTCAAAGCACCATGTACTGCCACACCACTCCATACTGCAGTGAAGAGAAATTTGTAACGTACAGGTTTATTGGTTGGTCAGACTTCTCAGTTGCACCTGTTCCCAAAGTGTCACCGGTAGATTTATATCCACACCTATCTCATTGCCCTATAAGGAGTGAAGCATTTCCAGCGCTGTCTTGGGAATGTCTTACAGCATGCATCCTTGTTGCAGAAACAGGTTTTTCAGTTTTTAAAAATGAGTGAGATTAAAAATAGTAAATAAAAAGTTTATCAGAGTAGAGAGATGCTGAAAATGGTGCAGGTAGGTTGGTAGGTAGGTCATTTTAATCATACATTAAACTATGTAGCATTAAAGTGTACTTGTAGCATTCGTAAGGGCAAGCATAATGAAATCTCAGAGGCATTTATATAACCTTCTTGAAATGACTCAGTAATTTAGATTGCTTCACACCATATCCAACGACAAATTCTGAAATTGTGTGTACAATCCAAGGTCTGTTTCCCAAAGCAATACCCTCAAAATTGCTGTTAGGTTTCAGTGAATACGATAGGAAGTGTTTCTGACCTCAGTATACACTGGAACCAGTCTCTATTTTTGTGCATACATCCTCACATTTTCGTGCACATGAGCTGTACATGAGCAATTTTTTTTTATTTGTGTTTCTTATAGCTAGTGATTGGAAGGCTGTTAATGAGGAGCTCACCATCTCCTGCCGTTATGTCATTAAGAACCAGACCACTGGTGACCGTCTCAACATCAGGGTGGTGGCTGTGAACGCTGGTGGCCGCAGCCCCCCTGCCACTCTACCAGATGCCGTCCTGGTCCGAGAAGTTGTTGGTAAGTGTAGGTTTCCTGGCCAAGAAATGATACCACTCTACCACTGCATGGAAATCTGAGAGGTGCTGGATGTGTTTGTTCTGGTATGTGGCATAAGTGTTCTGTACAGCATCAGCTTTCCAAAAGTCAGTCTGCCAGTGCGGACTGGGCAGCGGACTTACCTGCCTTCCACAAGTTCCCTGGAGTGTTGGCAACAGTGTGCAGGAAAGTTTGAACTGGTTGTGTAAGGCAGTGTTTTCAATGCGGCAGCTGTGAAGTAAACTTTCATACATTGTTGCAGTGTTGTAAATCAAAACCCAGTATTATCATCATTGTTATATTGAGTTCTTATAGTTACTAGCCGTTTGTACTTAAATTCCAAACTTCAATAACCAAGAACAATTTGACTAATAAATATATTAATATAAAGTATAATAAAGACATACATGGTCTTAAGATAATAAGGATAATAGTAATGAGCCTAATATTTGAATAATTAGTGCTGAGGGGGTCTGTGGAGTTATTATTACATTAGAAGTAGACCCCTGACTGCCACTTGGCGTACGGGTGTATCATGCTGACATGCTTGGCTTAGGCTCACGGCTGTCTTAAAAAGTTGAAAACATCAAGTGCAATGAATTATACTATGTGACTTGAACACACATCAGAAGCCAGTTTGGTCCTGAAAAATATCTGGTTGTATATTATTTTTCGCCCCAAGCATAGAACATACAGCACATGAAAGAACGTACACATGCAGAACGAGCTATATTGGAAGGCAACTTGATTCCAATCTATGCATTTTTTCGATGCACTACGCCCATGGAGGGAAGTGTAGTCACAAGTTCTTTTGTAGTGCTGATGGAACAAAGGAGATAGGTATCTTATGAATTAAGTATGATAATCCTAGTCACAAATCATGGGGAAAATTGCTGGGAAGTGTTTTCATTAACACGGATTACATGTGGAAGGTTTTACATGGCTTGGACAGACTGCATTCTGGAGCGGTGTCAAGCTCCTTACCCCAAGAGCGATGGTGACAAGTGCGCAGGGGTTGGGTGACATTCCCATGTGTTCTCACACTGTATCACAGCTACGGGGGATCTCGGGGTAGCATTTGCCCAGGACACCATATTTATCTGGAAGCAGGCTGTGGATTCGGAAAGGCAGAGCAAAACGCCATTGATACAGAAGCTCAAATAGCCACTGATGTTGAGTGAAGGTTTTTAAAGAATGGGTTAATTTAATTACAGATACATGTGCACATAAGACTCGCTGGCAACCATTTCAAATGCATATCAGTTTACACTAAGACGTCATGGCTGCATGTGTGGTCTTGCTGGCACTGTTCCTGCAAAGGTAAAATAAGAGTGCTCCTGCTTAGATGACATTTGCACAGTGCTAAGCCTTAAAAAAAACTATCTCAGTGGACACTGTTTGCCTTGATCTGTGAAAAGATTTTGTGAAATCATAACTGAAATGGTTTCTTTCCCTCCTATATTTGCTCCTGGAGCTTAGTGTTGTGGTTGCACAGCGTAACTCAAGCTCCCCATCATACATCATAAGAGGTTAGGATGTGTCACACCGGCCTATTTACAGCTGTGATGAGATGAACAGGCGTGTGGTCAGCATGTCCAAAGGCCCAAAGTAGATTTGCACTACACTTTTAAGATAAGTTTTAAGATCAGGAGTGTTTCTTTCATCTTACCAGTGGTTTAATCTGGTTTCAGTGACTCAGCTATTCACCTTTTTTTTTTAACCCAAATCCCCATAAAATAATTCAGGGACAGGTTCAGCTGGATTTAAGCCAGTTTACATGTATTCCCTTTAAAGCTGGGAAAAGTTAGAAGTCTTATTTTATCTCTAAAGGTTAAATGAACTTAAAGGTAAAGTTTAAAATGTGACATACATATTGGACTGAACTGCATTTATAAAGGTAGAATATCGCCTTTATATGAGTTATATGAGATGAATTAACATAAGCTGAGTTAATAATAAATGAACAACAAATAAATAAACAGCACAAATACATAGAATAGATAAGTAGTTTGTAGCTGCATGGTTGTGAGCTCGTGTTACTGTCTGTGTGGCGTTTTTCATGTTATCCCCATGTTCCTGTGGGCTTCCTCTGGGTTCTTTAGTTTCTTTCAGCCACAGTCATGTGAATTAGCGTGTAAACGTGTACGTTCCCTGTGATGCACTGGTGTCTCATGCACGGTGTATTCCCGCCTCTCACACCCAGTGTCCCAGGGATCCACTGCAACCCTGACCAATAAATAATTTTTGAAGAGGAATGAATGAATGTATTTTGTAAGATATATCTCATTTTGGTTCGTATCCCCTGCAGATCGCCCCAAGATTCACCTGCCACGTTTCCTGAGGCAGCGTTGCGTGATGAAAGTCGGAGAGAAAGTCAACCTTGTCGTCCCTTTTAGCGTATGTGAGCTTTTGTATAATAGCAAGTTCACAACAAACACAATAAAAGTTATGGTTGTTCCTTGCAGCCTTTCCTACTTCATCATTAAATTCAGTTTATGGTTTCTCCTTTACAGGGCAAACCCCAACCTGTCGTTAGCTGGACAAAGGATGGACAGCCTCTTGACACCAAGAGAGTGAACATCCGCAACAGTGACATGGACAGCATCTTTTTCATCCGTGCTGCTGAGCTAGATGACTCTGGTGTCTATGAGATGTGTGTTAAAGTGGACAGCTTTGAAGACAAAGCCCAGCTGACTCTGCAGATTATTGGTAAGCTTAGAGGTCGTGGCCTAAGATAGAGGTTCGTGCTGAAGATTCATAGGCTAAGAGCTACTGATGGTTTGATTGTGTTGTCGTTTGTTTATTTGTTTCTCCAACCTGATCTCAGTAAGTAATTGGTGAGCGGCATTTCAACATTTTAATGAGAGACTTCTTATATATTAAGTTACAAGAAACACTGCAAAAGCCGAGGCCACACCTTAAACCTCAGGTTAACCCTAATTCATTCCTATTTACAATGAAGTTTACACAATGATGTAAACCTACGATGCAATGTAATGTCTTTAAGCAGAATGTTAATAGTTTGTTAATGTTTGGCTCTGCTAAAGTGAAATCTGTCATTTTCAACATGATACTGTTGTGTTGAATCACAGAACTGCCAGGTCCTCCAGCAAGCGTAAAGATTGTGGACACCTGGGGGTTCAATGTTGCTTTGGAATGGACCGAGCCAAAGAATAATGGAAACACAACTATAACTGGATACACTGTGCAGAAGGCTGACAAAAAGACTGGGGTAAGGGCTTCTCCTTATTTTATTAAATAATATGGTCACTACAATCAAACAGATTTACTGCCGTGTCTGTGAAATGGCTGCTTTTTATGTTGTGAAGAAATACGACAGTGTTTGCTGCACAGTGCAGTATACATTTCTGTATGTTTACATTAGTCCTCTTCTACTATTTCAGTTTTACAACAGATTTTGATGTTAGGAAAAACTCATTTACTCATTTATTGAGAATGTAAATTCAAATAAATTCATTTTATTTTATTAACTTTTTTAAGATCTAACATTAAAAGTGTTTCATCACAACTTTTGGTAAGCTGATATTTAAAGTTTTTTTTTAATCAATTTGCTGAGTTGTTAAACATATTGTTTATGTACAAGTCAGTAGCCTTTACTGCCTGCTGAAGTACATTACTGACTATTTAGGATTATTAGACTTGGCCCCTATCAGTAGTTTGTACTCATGCGGTGTTGCTGTTTCCTCTCCACAGGACTGGTTCACTGTGCTGGAACATTATCACAGGCTGAATGCCACTATCTCAGACCTGATCATGGGAAATACTTACACTTTCAGGGTCTTCTCTGAGAACAAGTGCGGAATCAGCCAGGACGCCAGTGTTACAAAGAACTCTGCCACCATCCAGAAGACAAGTAAAACTAAATGCTTCCTTACTATATAATCTGTATTTGGTAGAATATGCTCAGTCTCCCATGGGACATCCATTACTGGATTAATTTAGCCTGCCTTATAGTATATGGCCCATAAAAATTATGTTACCATGAGTCTATTTTTGGTCATTTGTACATTGATTTGGCCTACTTTTTGTTTTATGTTACGTTTCACACCTAAATTACCGCAATTGACATCTCAAGTTATTAAAAACGTATATATTTGTCATCATCAGATAATGTCTTTTAAGCATCATTGAGCTCTCTGGGAGGTTATAACCCAACAAATAGGTGTTTAGGACATCTAAAAGAACCGTGATGCTGCATCTTTAGGATGAGGTACAAAAGGCAGGACATGTCTGACTTTTATTTTATTTTTTGATCAGCTGTTGACTACAAACCACCAGACTACAAGGAACATACCTTCAGCGAGGCCCCCAAGTTCACCACCAACATGCCAGACCGCTGCACCACTGTGGGTTACACCACCAAGCTGCTGTGCTCCGTCAGAGGATTCCCTAAGGCATGTTGGCTCACATTAACATTATTGCTTTCATTCAGATTAACTTTGGAGTACATGGTTTGAGCAAGTCGGTACAAAAGTTAGAGGATTGACTAGAAGTAGACTAGGCGTAGTCAAAAAGTTGACAATGATAGATGTGTGCATTAATACTCATGATGTACAGGCACCAATAGCCCACCACTGTGTGCTAGTAAAGGTAAAATGTGACTGGCCACTGGAAGCCGACTCACGTTAGCCGATAGCAAAAGCACTTGGAACAGAAATTAAATAGAATAAATTCACACTGGTGAGAACTAGATGAGTGGCATTGTTGCTTGTAGCCAAGTGAGGCCCCTGACAGTGATCAGGATATTTAACACCCAAATCCTCTTACAGTCAGTCCAGCAGGATTGCATAGTATGGCTCTTGGAATTATCTGACTTTAATTCATCCATCAACAAGCTATCAACAAATAATAAAGCATTTCAGAATCACATCCTTTCAAGTGATAGCCGTGAAAAGTTGTATCTCTGCAAGGAGTATGGACCAAATCACTTATCTCCCTTTCCTCTCTCTACAGCCCAAGGTTCAATGGATGAAGAACCAAATGATAATCGGTGACGACCCCAAGTACAGGCAGATAAACAACCAGGGCATCTGCTCTCTGGAGATCCGCAAGCCCGGTAACTTTGACGGCGGTGTGTACACATGCAAGGCCTTCAATGAACATGGTGAGGCGGTTGTCTCCTGCAAGCTGGATGTTAAACGTAAGTCAGCCAAGGGATAACAAGTGTAACAGGTGTTAATAAACAATGCATGGCTTGTTTGTTCAGTAGGTTTTAGCATAGTGTCTGAGGGTAATGAATGTCTACAGCTGACACAGCAGGGACCGCACTCACTTTGATGGTTATTTTTGCGTTAAACAAATGCAGAACTAGTCAGATTTGGTGATCTCCTACATAATACATAATAAACTGATCTAAGTTTTCAAGTTAAGTAATGGTTGTTTAATAACAGTTAAATACCAAAATGCTGTTGAATCTGAACAGCCTGGATCTAACAGTGTTTCCGGATGCAATTTAGATCACTGGTTTATATTAATTAATTAACATATTAAAAAGTGATAAACAGTTTAAAAACCTTGTGTTATTTAACAAAATGTATAACTATGGATATGGTGAAGCTTTCTGTAAGTAGACTTATTTAACATTTATGAAAAGAATTCCTGGTATCTGTGCTTAGTAACAGTCAGAAAGTGGAAAGTCTTCAGCACTGCACATTACAGTTTCCTGGTAACACGACAAGCTGCATTTTTGTCTTTTTAACAATATAAAATTATGAGAGCAAAAAAGTGTCTGGTGCTGGACCACTTCTTTATACTGTAGATGCTACAGTGAATGTGATAACAGTAACTAACTTGCCCTGTTGATGTTCCACAACATGTAACTCTAAACAGTTAAAAAGCACAAAGTGGTGTTTGTTAATAAATTAGAAAACATTCTGTGGTAGAAGAGAAATAAAACTTCTCTTTTAGTTATTTATAAGAAAATAATCCACTTCAGGTCGTTTCAGTTACTCTGCTTTGCATCAGGCCATATCACACCACCCAGTTGTGGACTATTTTCCTATAACAGCATGCCATGTCATATTTTATTCCTTAGGTAATTCAGTATAAGCCATGTTAATGGTGTTATTAATACTGATATGCTTCCTGTTCTAATATTAATAATATTCACACCCTGTACACACTTAGATGTACATGCTTGAGTATGACATATGTTGTGAAATGGGTAAAATCTTCTATAATATCATGTGAAATGTTACAATTTACCTATAGCGTGTGTTGAAAGTTGTGTGACGTTAAGACGCCTTTAGCATTTTAGACATGTTTTGAGTGAGTAATGTGGCTCTCACTTACAGCCTAACATGAAATATTTTACTTCCCCTACAGAACCAGTGGCTCCTGATGCTGATAAGAAATAAGGTAAAGAGCCGTGTTCGTGTTAGTCAGTGTCAGTGTCGGGTTCAGATCAATGTTTGTTCCTTTCCTTAGGCACATAATACCTCACATGAATGATTAGATATACTCTATTTTTTGTCACTTTGTCAATAAATGTAATAGTGAATCCTGATAAATTCCCCTTCCACTGTGAGAGTTTATTATTGGTTCAAAATGCACCCTCAAGGGACTCATTTTTGTCTGGCCATAATAGGCTGAGGTGTTCCAGATAAGCAATTTCGAGTCCTGTGTACTTTTACATCTATTTGGGTCTTGACAACTGTCTCTTCCCTGAACCCCATCCCCCATGTGCTGACCTTATATGGTGGGTACTAAATTTGGATAGCGCAGTCTCTGCCGCTGCAAGGTTCGGAGTGCTACTGCTATGTAAATTAACTCTGGTGTGGCTCCATATGTGTACAACAGGAAAGGAAATCACATTTCCCTGACTCAGCACCCAGTTCCCCATTAGGCCCTAGGGAACCTACCGTCACTTGCTGGCAGTTCTAATAAACGTTTCTGCCTACATTCACTGCATGAATATTAAAATTCTCTGTGAGGGAGTAATCACAATTATTTGTTCTGTTCATGCAGTGGATATTGTGTGGTATTATACAAATGCTAATGTAAATGAAATTGCTTTTAAAAACGTAAAACAAAAGTAGTTGTTGATAGTGTTTCATTTATAGCTGTAGAAACAAAAGAAGGTAAAAATCCACCACAAGTTATGTTGCTTCAGCTGTCGAGATTATTACTAGAGCCATTTACTTCTACTTGTGTTACATTTCTGCCTACATTTGTTCCAGTCCCAAATTAGGAGCAGCAGGATCACAGTTTGCTCAAAAGGTAAAGCAACACGCCTGTGCTCACGCTGTCTGTAGAGCACCATGTCAAATAGCACACGTCATTTGATGATTTGTTGTCAAATGTAATCTCATATTATGCATTTATTCCTTTTTTTTAGGATTATGAAGACACTGGTTGCTGACACAAAAAAACTGAACTGTACATATAAAGGAAATAACCAGGGACGTTTATTGTATTTTTCTTATGTAACACTTCAACTCACAAATAGAGCACATCTATTACATAGGTACATCACTGACTGCCTGTTCTTGAGACACCTGTTTATTTGTTTCTATTTATGTATGTATCTTCTGATACCTGGCACTATCTTTAAGACTGATCAAGTTTTTGCCTGTTAAAGGGATCATCTGCAGAAAACAATATTTCAGTGTTTGTTAAAAATAAATTCATGCCTTCAGATTGTTCTTGTTTTATTTTCATGAGTTATGATTAATATACTGTCTCATTAATATGAGACAGTGGTGCAGGGGTTAATTTGTGAGAAGGCTAAATCTGTGGCATCTCTGTGATGTACATCCAGGAGTCAGAGATTTGATTATTTTCTAAGCGACATAACGGTGATCATTATCGAACTCCTGTTGTAATAGTTGTTACAGTTATTATTTAGTTATTATGAGCCTAAGTGACTGGCCACTTGATATGAATGGTTTAAAAATTAAGCCTGTTATCCTAACTTATGTGTGTCTCAGAGGAAGTTATATTTCTGGTCTAAAGCTCACTAAACTAAAAACAAATTGAATTAAATTTGACAGAAATTTCGATGAATCTAGTAAAAGTGCTGTTATGACAAGAAACTTTTCAGGGTTGGCAGTAAAATGGCATTTTAACTGGTTTGGGGTCTGTGGGAAAATAGTTGATGAATAAAAGGTTTCAAGAGCTCCAATAGTGTCATGAAATAAATCTGTGAATTTTCTTACATTTTCTTACAAGGTGTGCCTGGCTGCAGAAAGTTTTATTCTTCTTTCTGGGTTAAATGACTCAATGGGAAAGAGAACAAAAGAGCAATAAAACAGGACATACAGCAAATTCGTGCCAGATTTATTCCTACTGAGACACAGAAGCTTTATAACAAATTTAGATTAAGCTATAAGCGGTTGGGTCAGTTCAGGTTCTACACACAGACAACCTTGTCCTGAGCAAAGTCATGACCAGAAATAAACAGAGTATCTGGGCTGCATTGCACATGGATGCCACTCATACAACCTTCACTGGTACTTAATGCCAGTTCCAAAGGGCACTATGCATGACGCTCATTATCACAACTTCCTGGAGAGTCAGGCATAGTGTTACAAGATGTTAGTCATGTATGGCACTCACTGTTTTCCCACTTCTATATAACAGTCTGCCTTATTGTTCACATATTTTTTGAAGTGCTAACAAGCACTTTCACATAAAGACTTACTTTTAAATTGGTACTTTAAAAGATTTAGAGTAAAAAAAAAATGACATGTCAAACAGAACAATGATGTATTTACTAAATACTATATATATCGTAAATCTTACAATTTACGGATAGTTGAATCGCATTTTTAACTGTTGTAATTTTAGCCACTGAGCCAAAAACGTCAGCATTAGGAAAACATGCAGCAGAAGTGTGTGTTGGCCCAACAATGGGCCCTTTACAAGGACACAGTGTCATTGGATGCAAAACACAACAGTACCCCCTGGTGGAGAATTTCCAAGTGCTCAACATGAGTGAGTGAGTGAATGTGAGTGAGTGACAATCCAGTTCCACGAGATGCTTCATAGCTAAAACCCATACAGAAACAGGGTAGTTTTATAGCTGATTTTTCACTAAGATGAAGTGAAAAATATCTCTGTTGTGAGTGAGCTAATGTGATCAGCATTATCATCATCCCCTTTGCTGAGATTGAACATCAAAGACACAGTAGATATATCCAGAAATGCTGGGGAGCACTCAGCAGTGAAGGATTCCATGCCGAATATTGAGGCTTGTTGAGGAATTTATTCACAGCTCTCAGGGTACGGTAACGTTAAGTGGCATTAGCATTGATGATGAATTGCTAGATATAGCCTACAGTTTATTGAACTTGTGTATGTATTATTTTATATTCACCAGATTTCAAGTCCATCCATCCATCCATTATCTTCCGCGTTATCCCCCTAGTCGGGGTCACGGGGGGGCTGGAGCCAATCCCAGCATCATGGGCCGAAGGCGGGGTACACCCTGGACAGGTCACCAGTCCATCGCACATGGCCAACACACAATCACGCACACATTCACACGTACGGGCAATTTAGAGTGACCGATCAACCTAACATGCATGTCTTTGGACTGTGGGAGGAAACCGGAGCACCCAGAGGAAACCCACACAAGCATGGGGAGAACATGCAAACTCCACACAGAACAGCCCGGACCGGGAATTGAACCCGGATCGTCTCGCTGTGAGGCGACAGTGCTAACCACTACACCACCGTGCCGCCTTAGATTTCAAGTCATTTGCATTAATTGCTTTTTTGAAATGAGATTTTTCTAAAAAATTGTGGATGGGTGAAAGAGAGCATGCTTTTGCTACCATTAGCTAGCTGTGTTTATAGTTAATTCAGCGCTAACACTTGTAGCAAGGAAGATGATCATTTAAGTGACAGATGTAGGACAGCAACATGGCAGTCAGAGATAGATGAAGAGAAATGAAGAGCTCACAAAATTGAGAATAAACTCTGCAAGCTGGCTTGAGAGTCTGTCAGATTAGCTTTGTTGTATCGCACTACACTTTCAATTGCACTCTAAGCTCTACTAGTGCTGATATTTCACGCTTCGTTTCCACTATAGTTTCTCTATAACACTTATCATAAACAGCACTGACTCGGCCATTGTTGTTGTTATGGAAGTAAAGTTACCCTGCGAAGGCGACTGACAGCAGTAAAAACCTATTGTGTGTAGAGCGTGTGCTGTAGGCTGTGTTATACTGCACAGCAGGTGGAACGGCTATTACACCAGCAAATTAGACTTCTTGCAGCAATTTGTTTGCTTCATAGCATTTTCCCCAGCCAGTACCAAATAACAGTGTGTCTCCCTCAACTTTTTCACCCATGATAGATCCATGCCAAAGGAATCAAAACCACCTACAACACTTTTACTATTTATACTATTCAGCTCACCATTTATGAGTTTGGAAATGTATTAATAGGTTACATCTATGAAGTGTCTAAAAAGCAGACTATTGTTTAAGTGTATGTTTTTAGTGAGCTGATGTCTAAATAAAAATACAAATTGCAAAACAGAAAAAAAAGAAGCTTTTTTGGAATTTTCCCTGAAAGTTTAAGAGCAATTGAAATTAGCCTGTGCTGTTTAGATTTAATACGATGTGGTTAATATTTACAACAGGACATCTAGTGGAAACTGGACCTTAAGAGCTGAAGAGATCTGATGCACTGAAGGTCCTGCTCACTCTGCCTGGGACTACAGCTCCCTCTGCTGTGTGCAAATACAATGACAAGTAATCAGAAAAATTCAGGAATTCATGAACATTAAAAAAAGGCCTACAACACTGTACAGCCAAACGTTTGTGGACATTTGATCATCACACCCATATGTGCTTGTTGAATATTGAAAATGTTCAGAAGATGTTTTTCTGGGAAAAGATGTCTTGACAGTAGCATATGTTTCTCCAAAATACCAGCATAAGCCTCCGAATCAGTGGTACTTTCACATATATGCAGATCACCCATACCATGGGCACTGGCCAAAAACATGCTGAAACATGGACTTGCCAGAACACATTTCCACTGTCGTTCGGTCCATTTCAGATGACTTCCCCAGTGTTTCTGTGCAAAATTAATATATGGCTTCCTCTTTGCATAATACAGTTTCAGGTTGCATTTCTTGATGCAGCAGTGGACTGTGTTAAGTGACAATGATTTTCCAAAGTACTCTCAAGCCCATGTGGCTATGTCCATCAAGGTAGCATGGCGGTTTCTCTAACAATACCGTCTGAGGGCTTGATGGTCACACATATTCAGCAATGGTTTCCACACTTAGTTTTCATGCACCAAGATGTCCCCTGACTCCATGAATCTTTTCATGATATTATGAACTGTAGATTTTGAAAGAAATTCTTTGCAATCTTGTGCTGAGAAACACTGGATTTGAACTGACTGACAATTCTTTCATGAGGTTTGGAACAAAGTGATGAACCACAGCCACGCTTGTTTGCAAAGTAGTCTTTATGACTTCACCTGTTACTAGTTAAAATGCTAATTGTGGACCTTCCCAGAACACTTTAACTTTAACTTTTATTACTTGTCTTATTTTGCCTCTGTCCCAACTTTTTTGAATATGTTGCTAGTACTAATTTCTACATTTGATTATATTTAACAAATAGAATTAAGTTTGTCATTGAAAACACTGAAAACCTTTTCTTATCTGTTAAATAAAGGTTCAAGTGAATTAACAAATTACAGATTTCAGTTTTTATTGCAATTTTTAGAAAGTGTTCCAACGTTTCTGGAAATGGGGTTTGTATATATTAGTATAGATAGGTTCGTTCAGCCTCAAGAGCGTTAGTGAGCTCAGACACTGATGTCAGGTTAGGAGGTCTGGGTCTCAGTCAATGTCCCAGTTCATCCAGAGTTATTCACTGGGGTTGAGGTCAGGGCTCTGCGCAGGTCACTTGAGTTCTTCTAGTCCAACCTTGGCAGCCTTAGATGGCATCCTTTGACATCCTATACAATGTTGTGCTTTGGGGTCAGAGAGTGGAGCAGGATATCCAATCTTTTAATATATAGTATCTGATATTTCGATTTTTAAAAATATAATAATAATAATTAGGCCTACCATTAGAGCAGTTATGGAGAACCATGAGACAAGCACAGTTTGAGGTTTGCTCTGCTACTGTCATACCTGATCTAGTTGATTAGCTTATTATCAATTCTATATTTATCAAGCCTAAAGATATAAGAAGTGTGTTAATAGGAGGGAGTTAATGCATGCATTAGATTGCATGCCAGGGAAGTTCAACTATATCCACAAAGGGTTTGCAGGTTTTAATTCCAGCCAAGCAGGAGTACCCCCACCTTCACTGAATCAACTGTTTTCTGACAGCTGATGAGTTGTATCAGGGATGCTCTTGGTATATTTGTCAAAAAAAGCAGCAGTCATCGACCTTTTGCGGATAATACTGGCCACCCCATGAGTAGGTGGTCTATCCTGATTGCAAACAAACAATTCTGGTAGTTAATTCAGTACAAACATTCCTAACCAGTTCTCCATTATCATTCCATTTGCTGCTCAACTTCTTGTTATTGTTCACATCAACTGGGACATTGTGGATGAATGAAATAGATCCTATCAGGTATAGGGTACTTGTCATTCACTACTGTTGTGTCAAGCCAGCTGAGCAAACAAATGATGCTCTATGTCATGTACACCTGAAAACAACTACAAGATTCAACCTCTTATCATGAGACATGGAAATGCATTTACCATTTACTGCACTGAAAAGGAAATGGAAACAATCCACTGTTTGCTTACAGTTGTTTATAAGGACATTCACTGCTGAGCCCGGGAATAAAAGTAACTGCCGAAATTATGTCTGAGTAGCTCAATGTTAATGAATGATATATATAA